>APFE030580666.1:0-10523 GCA_000404065.3 Pinus taeda
CCACTGATGTGATATTGCAATGCAATCTGATTGCATTCGCTCATCGCCCTACGTAAAGGCCCAAAACTACCAAACGAAAAACCAAATCCGACGACTCCTGTCACGCCCGATAAAGTGACTTGCTCGATCACTCCTCCGTCGTCCGATCAATTTCGTCAAGATCGAACGGCCTTCACTCATTTTCTGCCCACAAAGCGATGGCACATTAGCACGCGATGGAGGGCAATTTTTCTCTCTCCTCCGTCACTACGTGTCACGCGCTGAATGGAATCACACGCCCTCACCCTTTTACCGCCTAATTCCCAAAGGCGGTGCGATCGAGACCGTTTATCACTTAATCCTCTATCCTCGCTCGATAACTGTCGCGCACCTTCCTCACCCAACCACCATTGTATCAATTTCGCTAAGATCCAATGGCCCACGCTCATTCCACTCCTGCTTCTTTCGGTATCCCTTGCCAAGTCATCTCTACCGTCTATCCTCCTGATCTGACGGTCGACTCTTCTCCTTCCTCCTACTTGTCCACCTGCTATGCAGTCCGCGTCTCTTAACTGTTCCGTGCTCCCGAAGGACGAAGGTGACCAGTTTACCAGTACCAGGTGCATTTCCTCCTCAACAATCGCATTCAACAGATAGTATGGCCGCGAAGGAAAAGGACAGAGCTAGAGTAAATAATCGCATTTAACAGTTATGGGATTTCATCCTATATGACACCTCAGCCACCGAAAGGACAGCAGACTACAGGAAAAAGATCAGAATTATCCACCGAAGCAAGAAAATGCTCCAGAGACTCCATCAAGTAGTTAAAGTGGTTGGTGGTCAATTATGACCCCTCCATACTTAGAATGGCCGAGTGCCTTTGTAATGAAACTCGATATATATCGAGAAACAAGATGTAATCACGGTTAATGGTTGTTGTTTTGATGTAAGGTTCAACTTCTAGAAACTGTAACTGCTTTGATACTTGCAGCATCTCGTCTTCATTTTCGGCCATACAAGCTTTTTTTGTTTTTAATTGCTCACTTTCCATTTCTATTCTATTCCTGGTTGTGCCTGATATGCCGTTTTCCTAAACTCTTAATGTTTGGCATTAGAGGAGTTGTCATCCTATCTCTATGTTAAAGTCTTGTATGTATCAGTGAATGAGTTATTCAGGTTTCTTTTCACCTAGTGACAGAGAGCTGTCATCCTGTCTATACATTACGGAATTAGATTTGCATACCTCTTTACTGGTTGCAGTCGGCCATCACAAGGTCTTGTGCATCTGCTAGTGTGGTCAGTATTCTCCATGTTCACCCAATCCTTTAACTGTGAGTAGTTGGTGGTCTAAAGCCTTGTAGTCTGGGGGTGTTCATGCATGTCTGGAGTCAAGCAAAGTAGAAGTGGTTATCTGGCTTGAACAAGCATCATTCCTTCCATTCATCCATTTGCAACAATAAGTTGAATTTTTATGTTCCTGAGCATCTCCAAGCTACAACCTAGGAGAGTTTCTTGGGGTGATAACATTAATTAGCTGCATTGCCGGGGAGAGTAGATTGAAGCTCAGCTTCCCTAGGAGGACAACATAGTTCCAACTTTGATGATAGATAAAGTCTGGGCACATTTCTGGTTGTAATCATCTATCTGGCAACTCTACTGGAGGACCAACCTACTGGCAACTCCACATTACATTTCTGGCTCAGTTTGTGAGGCATACCCGGAGAAATCCTCAGAAGTCACTAGCTGACCCAGTGCCTAACCCTGAGAAGATTGTCAAGGAGTGGAAAACATCACAGAAAGGAGCATCAAGATCAGGTAAGCCTAAGAAATCTTATGTATCTTTGCAAGAGAAGATTATAGCTGAGAATATGCAGTTTGAAGATCTAGAGTCTAGCATTGTTGGTAAAGAAATACTCGCAGAGATACATAAAGCTCCTTCTTCATTTAGTTCCCCTTTGGATCTCAGTCCAAAGAAAGCCTCCCATACAGTCCATCGTATTGCTTTGTCCCTATCATCTATTTCATTGCTTTCTACCATCTAATCTGCCAATACCTTTCCACCCATCCCAGTCATGGTAGTCCAACAGGCACCCATGAAGATCGAAAGAATCATAGTTGCTAGGTATGGACCGCTGGTCTTTCCTGTTCCTTTGAATGCCATGCCTGCAGGAGAGTATCAGAAATGTATACCCAAGTTCACTGGTACAGAGGGAGTAACAGCTGAAGAACACCTTGAATCTTTTTATAGTTATGCTGATAACCTAGATATCAGTGAGGATGATGTGTGGATGAGGCTATTTGTCCAGAGCCTTGATGGAGACGCTAGAAAGTGGTTCAAGGAACTGGCCCCTAGGTCCATAACAGACATTGAAGCATTAGATGATGTATTTTTGAAGCACTGGGGAGTTAAAAAAGACCTGCTATGTTACCATACAGAGTTTGGAAATCTCAAGAGGGAAAATGGGAAATCATTGCCTGATTTTAATAAAAGATTCAATTGTATGTATAGTTAGATACCTATTGAAGTAAATCCAACCCCCACCTCTACCAAACTCACTTATGCCAATGCTTGACTCCGATTTCTGCCTACTTTTAAGAGAAAGAAGATGTGCTTCTTTGGCTGATATGAAAAATGCAGCCCTGGAAGTAGAATGAAACATCATGGCTACAGAAAGACTCGAAGGTAATGCCGAAAGGAGAAGACAGAGGGGTGAGCCCTCATCATCCTTAGATCTCAAGATCGATAAAATGGCCAGGATGATAGAGTCATTAGCCTCTGAAGTTTCCAAATTAAGGGTGGAGTAGCATTCAGGAGAAGGACTAGCTCCTTATAACTTTGCAAATCCAAATCCAAATCCATATAAAGGAGCAAAGGAGAAATTGCAGATTTTGCGAAGAAAAAATATGCCAATGAAGACCAAAGGGTAAAGACCCTTTTTCAGAATATAGTCATGGAGGAAGAGTAGTTTGAAGAAGATGATGAGGTCCATGGTATGAAGACAAGGGCAGTGCCCCTTTCTTAACCAAAGCTGCCTATGAGAAGTCATTATTCAAAGGCTCTGCTCATGATTTTGTTGTCCCTGCAGAAGAACAAGTTTTCCAGTAGAAGCAACCAACAGCAAATCCCATCTTCTTCAAAGTTCTATCTATAGCGGTAAGAGGCCTTGAAGAAAGAGTCCTTCAAGAAATCTATCCTTGAAGAGCCTGAGCCTAAAGCCAGCGAAATTTCTAATGAGTATGCAAATTTGCAAACTGGCCAACTTGCTGTTATCCCTAGCCCAGTGATCAAAAAGGGTGAAGTCAATTCCCCATCATCTTATGTTTCTCTATCTGTTCAAGAGACAATCCCTCATGATTTCTCCCTAGGTGCTAAGGCCAACCATAACTCAATGCCCAAGGCTGATATGGATAATCTCAATCTTGATATTCCTAAGCCTACCTAGTTGGCCTCCACACGCTTGAAAAGGTAGTTTGCCAGATCACAGAGGAAGAAGGTGCAAAAATTTGGGACACCTCCTTGGATGGGGCTTGTTCTAAGAAATATGCAGGAGCAGGTGAAGTTTTTGTGTCCCCCACACAAGAATGCATTGATTCACCATTTATATTAATTATGTAAGCCAGAAAGGACACAGTCGAGTACACAACAACCCTTATTATTTAGCAGGTGTACAAAAGCTTCCATGAAGAGCATCCAAGGATGAGAGCATAAAAAGAGGGGGTGAAATATAAACCATGTCTACCGAATAAGGTCAAATATCCTAAATTTTTTGAGGTAGACGATCAAATAAATCCGATTTTGCAAGTCTTTGATGAACCAGCTGACAGACATATTGACCAAGAGAAGGAGAAACAATTTTGATGGCCCAGTAAATGGGCAGTTTTGAAAATTATGTTGTTTAAGGTCTTTAGGCCTTAAAGTTATAAATATGTTGTTTTATTAGTTTTAGTGTAAGCTTAATTAGACTCCATGCCCAATGGAACACTAGGAAATTTTGCTCATTTGGTATGACAGGAAAGGCAATGATCTGTAGTTCTTGAGACCTCATAGGGAGGATCTCATCCCCAGAAGGAGCCATTGTTAGCTCTGCTACATATCTTTGATTTCTAAAGGTCGGAAGTGAGCTTTGTCCTTGGTCATGCTCAAAAGAGACTCACAATGGTCATTTTCTCCTTCCCTTGCACTGCTCATTCTCGGTTCCTCAGTCCTAAAAAAACAATTAATTCATTTATCGAGTCCGGGTTTAATCGCTATTGCAAGTCACATCCATGTGTGTATAAAGGCTACGCCCCTCGGCTTCCGCCGATGCGATATTGCGATGTGATCTTATCGCAATCGCACATTGCCCTATGTAAAGGCCAAAAACTACCAAAAGAAAAACCAGATCCAATGACTCCTTTCATGCCCAATAAAGTGACTCACCCGATCACTCCTCCGCCGTCCAATCAATTCCATCAATATAAAACGCCCTTCGCTCATTTCGCGCCCACAAAGGGATGGCACGTTAGCGCACGATCGAGAGTAGTTTTTCTCTCTCCTCCGTCACTACATGTCACGCGCTGAATGGAATTGCACGCCCTCACCCTTTTAGCACCTAATGCCCAAAGGCGGTGCGATCAAGACCGTTTACCGCTTAATCCTCTGTCCTCACCCAATAACCATTGTGCACCTTCCCCGCCTGACCATCGTTGCATCAGTTCCGCCAAGATCCAATGGCCTTCTCAAAATCTCCTGATTGCAATGTCTTCTTTGTCCCCTGTTTGACATCACTTCGTAATTTTTTGTCCCCTAGTGGGCTTAGCCATCAAGTTTTAATGTAACAATTAAAAAATTCTAGTTGCTTACTTTTGTTTGCAAACCTATAGAATGTAATCCCTCTATGTCTCAACCACAATTTTCATAAATAAATATATTGTAGTTTACATGTATAATAATAATAATAATAATAATAACTATTATTATTATATTATTATTATTATTATTTATTTGTTTTATTATTGTCCTCGAGCTCTATAATCCAATATAGGAGAGATATGTAGATGCACTATAAGAAAGTAAATATTTTTAAATATCGTTCAATTTATAATAGGTAAAGGCTTTGTAAAAATTTACTTGTGGGTTCAATTAAATAATAATGAAAAGTTTAAAGTAAGAGATTTTGTAGTGTGTACTAATGTAGCAGGTGCACTCGCGCATAAAGTTTCTAAAGGCTGTGTAATGTGACCGACAAATGCATTTCTATATTAAATAGTGCCTGGAGCAATACTAATTGATTCAGACAACAATCACTAATAAAAAAACAAACAATTCATGCCACTTTAAAGGCTATAAAGGTTATAAGAATTTAAAAGGTCCCCACAAGCCAATGGGATTGGGAATTCTCTTTTACAAGTTAGCCATAATTCAGACAAACTAAAAATCTTCATGTCTACAAGTGACTAGAGGCTTTCACAGTTGTTGAGTATTTCTGGAAAAGAACTGTGTAATGGATTTTCGATCGATCTATCATCGCCAATGCATTATAGTCGCAACATTATTGGAAAACAAACAAGGATCATGACACTGGATCTTAACAGAGAGACGGTCCCTTGGTTAATGTACTTAATCATCAAGAGAAAGGCAATACAATCTAACTTTGACCAAATCAGAAACCATTGTGCCTTGTCATTTACAAGAGGGCATGTTTGCCATTGTAAAGTTCAAATAATTCTGTGGCATGAGGGCTAGAATAGACATGTTCTCAATTAGTTACTTGGTATTCATGTTTTGAAAAAAATGTTTCTTGATTTTGTGCTTGATTTTCTTATTACATTTTTTATTATAAATATTTATTATTTATAAAGCATTTGCAACAAAAAAATCGAACATATTGTATACGAGTAGAGATACCGTTTTGAATATGTTCATGGTAGACCCATCTAAATGTGTTGCATATGCTCTTATTTGCTTGAACAAGAACTGATTTTTGATAATCAAGTTCCAATCAAAGGAAATTTTTTACCTACAACAACTATAGTTATTGTGTAAATTACATGATAAGCCACCTTGAAAATATCAGTGGGAATGTTACAACTTATACTAGAAAATTTCGTCAACAAGGTTCTATTTGCTTTCTCCATATTTCTACAGTAGTTCTTGCAAGCTACTAACATAGCAGGTGCACTTGTGCATAAAGTTTTTAAAGGTTGTGCAATGTGACCAACAATGCATTTCTATATTAAATAGTGTCTACAACAATACTAATTGATTCAAACAACAATCGCTGATAAGAAAACAAACAATTCATGCCACTTTAAAGACTATAAAGGATATAAGAATTTAAGAGGTCCCCACATGCCAATGGGATTGGCCATTTACTTTTACAAATTAGCCATAATTCAAAAAAACTAAAAATCTTCATGTCTACAAGTGACTAGAGGCTTTCACAGTTGTTGAGTATTTATGGAAAAGAATTGTTTAATGGATTTTCGATCGGTCTATCCTCGCTAATGAATTATAGTTGCAATATTACTGGCGAACAAACAAGGATCATGACACTGGATCTTAACCAATAGACGATCCCTTGGTTAATGCACTTAATCATCAAGAGAAAGGAAATACAATCTAACTATGACCAAACCAGAAACCATTGTGCCTTGTCATTTACAAGAGGGAAGGTTTTACACTGTAAAGTTCAAATAATTATGTGGCATGAGGGTTGTAATAGGCATGTTCTCAATTAGTTACTTGGTATTCATGTTTTGAAAAAGATGTTTCTTGATTTTGTGCTCGAGTTTCTTATTATATTTTTTATTATAAATATTTATTATTTATAAAGCATTGGCAACAAAAAAGTTGGACACATTATATACGAGCAGAGATACCATTTTGAATATGTTCAGGGCAGACCCATCAAAATGAGTTGCATATGCTTTTATTTTCTTAAATAAGAACTGCTTTTTAATAATCGAGTTCCAATCAAAGGAATTTTTTTACCTGCAACAACTATAGTTATTGTGTAAATTACATGATAAGCCACCTTCAAAATATTAGTGGGAATGTTACAACTTATACTAGAAAATTTTGTCATCAAGGTTCTTTCTATGCGATGCTTGTGCATAACAGTTGGGGCTCTGGCATGTACATTCAGATTGAAACGTAGTGTTTCCCCTTGGTATTTTCTTGCACATAATGGCGTCGTAGAAATGACTTTGCTTAATAGCATTTACTAGATAATGATTTGACTTTAGAGTCTGTTGACGTCTCTTTTCTTAGTAAAACATTTGTCTTTCCAAGAAGTGTGTCACAGAACCTGCAGAGGCTTTATAACCCCATAAATTATATTATTGCAAGACAAGAAAATGAACAAGTAATTAGGTTGCATTCAGGACAAGAGAAAATTGTAGAATACATGGCAAATATGAAAAGGTAAAAACCAGACCTCTATCTGTTACCAATTAATGTATGCAAATTGATACCGAGATCACTTTTATCGTACAAAGGGAGTGTGTGATGGATAGTGTGAGATAGTTTATCTCATTTGCAGGTGGAGTTCAGCAATAAGTTAGGAGTGACCTAGAATTCGGGAAGCTATGAAGTTTATAACCTGTATCTAAGGTAGGGTCTTTTCACTTCCATCATATTGTTCAAAGCATTGTTACCTGTAGCTATCAGGTTTCTTCTTACCTACTATTTTCTGTCGCATCAATGCATGTTGGCCTATGGCATTGTCTACATTCAAGCATCAAAGCTAATTTTTTATGAGAAGATTCGAGAGGCATAGGCGTTCCATAATGTAAAAGTCATTAAGGAAACAACCCGTCCATCAGAGCACGCTTATTTTAATTCCTTAAGTCACTTTATTTTATCAAAATATACATGAAGTGTGTGGTTTGTTCCATGGGATATCGACAAATCTAATCAAGAATTTGAATTGATTCCCAAGATTGGTCCATCCTTCATTCCATCCTTTTCAGTTTCATATTGCTCGAAAAAAAGATTCGGGTTGAAACATCCACATTATGCTGCACAAAAAAAAAAACAAAAAAAAACAAAAACAAACAAAAACAAACAAACAAAAACAAAAACAAAAACAAACAAACAAACTAACTAACTAAACTTTAACTACCCTCTCAAGAGCTGATAATCCAACCACTTATAAAATATTACATGATGATGTTATAGTGTTTTATATATTTCATTAATGAGCGTATGGAGTCCAACTTTCCAAAATATGAATCACAAATTATATTGCTTCGTTGGTTATTGATATCTATCTGCATTCAGATTTATATATGGAGAACAATGACCCCATAAATTATAATATTGCAAGACAAGAAAATGAACAAGTAATTAGTTGGGATTCAGGACAAGAGAAAATTGCAGAATACATGCAGACCTCTATCTGTTTCCTCTGTCCTCTACATACACTATCAAATGAAATGAAATCCACCAATTCATGCACGCAAATTGATACTAAGATCACTTTTATCATACAGAGGGAGTGTGTGATGGATAGTGTGAGATAGTTTATCTCATTTGTAGGTGGAGTTCAGCAATAAGTTAGGAGTGAGCCAGAATTCAGGAATGATGATGTTATAGTGTTTGATCTATTTCATTAATGAACGTATGGAGTCCAACTTTCCAAAATATGAATCACAAATTATATTGCCTCTTTGGTTATTGATATTTGTCTGCATTCATATTGATATATGGAGAACAATGTGCCACTGAGAAGAAATCCAAGGCTGTTACGGTCAATGAACAAACTTTTGAGGGAAAATTGCTATGAGATTTAACTGTGCTACTAATTGGCATACTAGTGTCAGCACCAGACAGCAAGAATTAAGGCAACAGAGTATGAATGAGAGTGTTACCTAACATCAAATATCTTTGGGACTGCTTTATTGCAAGATTGACTTCAATGAAATTTTAAGGCTTTATTTTAAGCAATGAAATCTGCACATTATAATCCACATAGTGGAAGGTTCGTTGTTGTGCCTCACACCTTCTGCAAAGATCCATATATATAATATCTTCTTCCTGCATTGCATTGCTGGAAGAGCACCATAACTCTCTGTCCTCTGCGTTAAACTAAAGAGAGCTCTCTCTCCTCTCCCCGTTTTCGCACCATAAAATCCCTCTGACTCTCTGTCCTCTGCGTTAAACTGAAGATCTCTCTCTCTCCTCTCCCTGTTTTCGCAAACACAAGTGACTTAAACCGACTAAATCTCTCTGCCCTCTCCCCGTTTTCGCAAACACACTTGAGTTAAACCAACTAAATCTCTCTGCCCTCTCCCCGTTTTCGCAAACACACTTGAGTTAAACCGACGAAGTCTCTCTGCCCTCTCCCCGTTTTCGGACACAAACTTGAGTTAAACCGACGAAGTCTCTTCGCCCTCTCCCCGTTTTCAAACACACTTGAGTTAAACTGAATACCTCTGTCAATAAATATATATAATATATATAATAATATATATAATATATATATATATATATATTATATATATATATATATATATATAATATATATATATCTTTATTTTTTAATAAAAAATAAACTTTGAAATAATTTGAACAAAATAATTCAATTAGCGTTTGTATTTGGGTAAAAGTTTCGCCTGAAAATTAATGAAGTGATTAGGTCCTTGAAAAGAATTATACATTGCAACGGATTATGATTAGAAAAACCCGTCCCCAAAAATTCACAATATTTAATTGATTAGGATATTTTTTAATAACAATTTTAATATATGTTATATTAACCATCTTAATTGTGTAAACTTCCAGGTCTTTACAATTGATTAATATATTATTTGAGTTTTTCAAATAAACTATTAAATTTTATTATAAAAAATTTAAATTTTTAAGAAATTTTAATGAATAATAATATTAAATAATGAATTTATTTAATATAAGTTTAATTTAAAATTTATGCTTATTGATTCAATTAAAAAAACATTATAATTAAATTAATTATTTATATATATATATCCAATATATTATATTATATATATATATATATATATATATATATAATGGTAATTAAATAATAATAACATTAGTTATTTGAGTTATTCCTCCTCCGGGACACAAGTGACTGCAAACCTACCTGAGTTAAACTGAAACTCTATTAAATAAAAATCTCTATTTTTTAATAATCAAATAAATAATATTAAAAAGATAAAATACTATTTAAGTTAGAAAGAAAAAATCAAAAACACACTTGAGTTAAACTGAATACCTCTGTCATAAAAATAGATATATATCCTTTATTTTTTAAATATAAAAGTTAAAAAATAAAGTTTGAAATAATTTGAAGAAAAAAATTCAATTAGCGTTTGTATTTGCATAAAAGTTTCGCCTCAAAATTAATGAACTTTGAAAAGAATTAAACATTGCAACGGATTATGATTAAAAAACCCCGGCCCCAAAAATTCACAATTTAATTGATTAGGATATTTTTTAATAACAATTTTAATATATGTTATATTAACCATGTTAATTGTGTAATTATCCAATAAACTATTAAATTTTATTATCAAATTTTGATAAATTTTTAAGAAAT
>APFE030580673.1:0-17039 GCA_000404065.3 Pinus taeda
AGTGTCATACTCCTACAGAAAGTCCTCCATATGCTGCCACCATTTTTTTTTAGAGAGGTAGACAAATCATAACCATGCTCTCCTACATTCTAGGGTACACTATAGATGAACATCTGGATGAGGTTGTCCTTGCTTTCCTTCCCTTATTTAGCCTAGGAAAGAATCATGCTGTAATTTACAACTATGATTAGTTCATAATAGATAGAATGCATGAGAAATTCACCAGACTACCAACTGAGAGAGTTTTCAAGTATTCTTTAGTTTTATTTCATATTTTCTTGTACTACCAGTCAGATAAATTCCCTGTCAACATCCAGAAGTTGGATACTAAAGGAAATCCAAGATTAGTGATATATTGGACACCCTTGATCCAAAAGTACTCCACTGTGTTTACTCAAAGGGACTTCATTGATTCATTTGTCCATCCAGTTATGAATATGCTAACCTGTAGCCCTCAGCCCAAAATTAGTCAAGAGATCAAAAGGGTGTTACAGTTGGCAAAGAACAGTAAGGTGGGAGACTAGTATCTGTACCAGAACCACACAGAGTTAAGAATATATGGATGCCAACTTTCCCCTTACAAATTGCCCAAATACCTCCCCATGAGGATATTTTCACTAGAATACTTTAGGTAGAATATAATTTATGACGAAGTAAATTTCCTAGCAGCTAAGAAGAAAACCCAATTAAAAAAAAAATCAATTGGGCCCCTTCATTTGTAATACTAGAGAAGCTGGACCAGAGGTAGATAAGATTTTGCAACGAATGAAATTCAAGAACAACTTTATATGGCAATATGACCCTCATGGAGTCATAAATAAGCTAAGGCTCAAGGTCAAATTGGGATGTTTCATCCATCATCCTAGACCAGACATTGAGAGGTTTGCCAACCAATCAGAATGGTTGGACAACATTCTAATAGACATGGATAATACTATAGTTGATGTAGAGAATACATTTATTGATGTAGAAAAACAAACTGATACAAGTTCCTTCTTGCAGGTTCTAGAACTAGGAGAACCAATGAATATTCCTCCTATTTTACAGACTCCAACAAATGAAGACAGGAATCCAAAGAGAAACATGGAAGAAGGTTCCAGTTCAGCTATAGAAATCGTAGATGAACAGTTTGAGATCAGTTACAGGAAGAGGTCCAAGATTAATCTTGTAATCGAATAGGAAGATACCATTGACTCAGTGGAAATCACTGACATTGATACAATGGTGGAAAGAAGAAAAGGCACAACAGCTTTAGGAGAAACTCACCAGCCCTCAACATCAAACACTCAACTTATTGAGAGGCAACTCAGTGTTGAGGTTTCTTCATTCAATAGGCCCATGGATAAAAAAAAGGATATCAAAGATAGATACAAGGAAATCAAGTTGAGGAATGAGAAGTTGAAGGCTGAAAATTATGCCCAATACTTCAAGTAGACACTAGCAAATCAAAGCAGGTTGATGTCAGCCTTTGATATCAAAATAGGAAAAAAGCGGATGTCATTCATGCAACCTAAAATCCAGCAGCCAAAAACGTCAACAGGCTATAGAAAAGCAGATTTTGAGGTTTTGGCCAGGGATGTTCATCCCATTGACCAAATTGAGTTCCACAAGCAGGCAGGTGAGATGATCTATTCCACCTTGACAGGTAAAGCTATGGCTACACATAAGCTACAAAATTCATTAGATAATATTACAACACAATACAAATTGGAAAAGGCCTCCTCACAGGCCAAGGACAATAGAATCAAGTCCCTAGAAGACTTGGTCATTGAACTGGGACATGATCCCAATGATATCAAGTTTGCTGAGAAGTTAATAAAGAAAGAGAATGAGGACATTGGTGCTCTAAAAAAACAACTCAAATTGCCTCATTAAGAGCACCCATAGACAAAAGAGGTCCTTGAGAGCCAAACACATCAGGAGGAAATGATGGACCTTGTTCTACAATTGAATGAACAATTAAAAGAGATGGAGAAGGAGTTGGGCAACTTGATATAGCTGAAACAAGCCAGCCTTGAGACTGCCCCTGAAACTGTCATTCTAATAGTCACTACAGCAGTACCTTCCACTTTGGCAGCATCATTGGCTCCTACAACTCCACTGGCTACAACACTACCAGCTGCCACATCATCTACATCAACAACAGGTCGACAACAACAACAACTCAGCCAGGTGATGAAGCTAGTAAATTGGTCAAGGCAATGGAAGACATGTCCATTCAAACCACACAAACAAACAAGATTAAAGAGAAGATAACCAGTCTGGAGAATGATAACAAGCTTGCACAAAGAGGAACTATAGAAATCAACCAGGATGAATGAAAGGATAAAGAGCTTAGAGAAAGATCTGACATTAAAGGAGCCACTTGGCGAAGCTAAGGAACAATTATGGGCTAATATCATTGATTTTGTCAATGATATTTGGCCATCCATTCAAGTAAATTTTGAACAAAGTGACTTAGTGAAAGAGGCTATAGAAGCCGCATAGAGAGTTAAAGCAGAACTGGGAGACATGCCAGAGGAAGCCACTAGGAGCATTCACTTCCTTAACTCCAAAAACAAATATGAATTCTAGGAATTGGAGATACCTGACAGAACATGTACAATACTGGAAGTAGAAAGGGTCCTCACCAAGAGGAATTTGATGATGAACTGGAAGATAAGTGCCAAACCATGCAGCTGGCTATAGACAGATTCATGGTGAATTTTGATGTTTTGAGGCAGAAAGGTCTGCCAAATCCCTTGGTAATAAATGATAAATTAATGCCACAAGAGGACTACAACAGAAGGATAAGGGAGGTGGAAAGGGATCAGGTAAATACTTCCTCTATGAAGGGGATGCCTACTAGGAAGGTCCTATATCAGGCGTTTGAGAACTTGTTTTACCTCTAGCATGAGGTAAAACACCTTTTTGTAAATAAACCCACTTTTGCCAAATACACTGAGGTTGATGAAATCTATAGGAAGATGGTGAATATCCAATTACTAGATGTAGACACATGGGAGAAATTGAATGACTTACTACAAAGATACACAATCAAAATGTAAAAATGTGTACAGTAAGGGTGAAAACAACACAATAAAAGGATAATGATAGATTAACCAGGTAAAAGAGTATCAGTTGAAAATGTATCATTTGAAAGGTCAAAGTACAAAGAAGAGCCAACGTGAAGACCAACAACACGACAGAGAATAAAAAGAAAAATATCAAAGCATAAAGACATCACAACCTAATAAACAGGGACAACATACAACAATTGAACATCTGTCTCTATCTTCTTGCATGAAGATATTTCTTTCTCCTAGAATAATTCCCAAGATAGTTTGGGATATTTTGTAAACTATTTTTGTATAAATACTTCATAATTCAAAGTATTGAAGGTGGATTGCTATACATTTGTAGAGTTGTTTTGATCATAAACCTAAGGGTTATTGTACCAATTTTTTTTTAAGTCAGCAGACTGGACTGAGTAATAAAGAGATTGCATTATAGGATTCATGTGTTGAGCTATTACAGTGAAGTATTTTCTTTGTCAAATTTGTTATTTTCTTATGTATCTCACAAACTTAAATGTTATCTAAACTGAATGAATTAATTGGAAATTTATTTCAGAATTTGTTTAAGTACACTCTATCTTGAATAGTTAATCATTTTTATGTTTTCTTATGATATCCAGATATGAGAATCCTTAATTTCTCTCCCATCTCGGTTGACCTCTTTCACTTGATTCAAAATCCGGTCTAAGGAACCCTTAATTTCTCCTTCAATCCGATTGAAAACCACTTCACCATCCAACCTTGAGATCTGAAGTAACTCAGCTACCTTGCCCTGTAGACACTATTTTTATAACTTGATGTAGTCCTATTTGCTTGAAATTTGACCCCATAGCCCAATGGTAAAAGACATCCGTCTGTCCATCTAACTAAGTGATCCCACCACCAAATCCAAATCAAAACCCAAGTACAATCATAACTAGCCTAAAATCAAATAACTAAAAAAAAGTTAAATCATAAAGAGAGAGCCCTCGCTGAGAATTAGGAAGGCTAGATCCTAATCTCAAAAGTTGGTTTGTGGTTACCTCTAATCATTTCTTTCTTAACAAACCTAGAGAAATATTGGAGTGATAACACCTCTAGTATTGAGTTGAACACTAGTCTCAAAATCCAACACTCCATCGTCAGTAGGCTCATGTGTTGTATCTACATTTATTTCTTTATTTTTACAATCAAGCACATTACTTTATGGCAAAAAATAATAACCAATAAATTTTACAACTAATGATTTATAAATGCTATTTGTTTCTTTTATTTTCCCAAGTGTTATGTTGGGTGGTGGAAGATCGTGAAGACACCAAGCTTGACCTCTATTCAACCACGACTTGATAGCCATACTTGAAAGCAAGATTTAAATCTTCCTCTATGGGAGCCTCTTTGGATTGCATCCCATGCAATTTTTCATTAGAACATGATTTTTTCTTCTTCTGTGATGTCAAATTTAAATTGTTAACAATTTATAATTTGGATGCAAATTATTTTTTTATATTCTTACAATTTTGTGGTCAGTTTCGAGTAATCACCTGGGCGAAGATGATTATGACCATGTTTGGCTATGCTAGCATGTGTGGCTTTCAAAGTGTCTGGGAATCTATATTTAAAACTTTGAAAAACTTAATTAGATGTCACAATGATGATAAAGCATCATAATTGCATTATTAAACGTGCCTCATACTTTCTTGGTCCAAGTGGAGTCTTCCCTACTTTTCAAAGTGCCTTCTCATGTGAATTTGCCATGAGCACTCCCCAGTCCATCTATGGAATTAATGGAGAGAGCTCATGCGACCTGAACCTTTCTAATTGATACCTATACCCACCAATATTTTAAACGTAGGACTAACTTTGAGGTAACTCTAGATTTGTTGAAGGTACCATCATCGAACAAGCGAACCATCCTGTTAATAAGTTCATCTTTTAACTTGAAACTTTGAGATTTCTAGTTTGTGTGAATGGTCCACCAATATATTTCTAAGGTTATGTCATAGAAACACCTATAAAATACATCATTTTCTGCAAAATGATATTATCATTAGTTTAAAATAATCACAAACTATATGTTAATTTTATTTAGGTTGCACTTAATATTTAAAACACTTCTTAAATACCTAGAAGTTTCTCTATTTTCGTAGGGAAATTGTCATCGTCTACCAAAAAGGTGATCAGTAGTGATTCCATGTTAGTAACACAACATAGTTACGAATCAAACAAGAAAATTACCTAGTACCCATTTTTTGAGGTAGCAAAAAATCTCCCGATTTTGAAAAGTTGTGATTCAAAATACACAATTTTTTTGGAGCATATTTTTGACACTTTAAATTTTCTTTTGTATCAAGTATGAACATTTTTTTTAAATGTTAGCGATTTTCATGTTGATTTTGAGAAGTTGATGCAACATCAACACATTTTTTTAGAGGGCTTATTTTTTACACTTTAAATTTTTTTATGTATGAAGTATGATTTTTTTTTTGTTAGTGATTTTCATCTTGATTTTGAAAAGTGTTGATGCAACATCAACCCTTTTTGTATAGAGGTCTTAATTTTTACACTTTAAATCTTCTAATGTATTAAATGTGTTTTTTTTCTTTAAATGTTGGTGATTTCCCTTTTGGTAATAAAACATAAAAATTAAAATAAAAACCAGATTATATATATATATATATATATATATATTATATATAATATAAATATATATTATAGATATATATTATATATATATAAATATAGTTGAAAAATTATAATATTTCATTATGTGGAAAAATTACATGTAGTAGATGCCCAAGGCATATGCAAGTGTTGTTGGTCCATGGCCATTTCAAAACCAACTGTGTCAAAAAATATAGATGGCTAAGCCATTTCCTATAGGATTGTTCAGAGAACCCTATACATATTCAGTCTGTTTGTTTATATATCATAAAAAAAATATATACAGTTTTTGGATAGAACTAAGATAAAGCAGCGAAAAAAGTATATATTTAGGGCCTTTCCACCCTATGATAATCCTGATCTATATATGGCCTGTGTTGGTATTGATAGAATTCTTCTCCCATCTGTTCAGAGATCATCCACAAGCCTCGGGGTAGTAGTGAGCCCTCCCTGGAAAGCCTATCAACGTCTTCATTATATTCACTGTATATATGATGACAAGAGGCTATGTTAAACACTGCTTTGAAATTTTTGACTTCATCCAAAATATTTTGAAGTGAAATAGCATGCTAATGATTTTATTGTTGAACCAGTTGATAATAATTTTTTAATCCTGATAGATCTAAATGGTAGAGCAATCATTAGCTAGTGCAAAGTGGAGCAGATGTCTGAGGGTGATAAGCTCAACAAAATTTTTTTTTCCCTCCCTTAGTCCTAATTGGATCTTATAGAAGTGCTGATTAGAGATGTATAATATGAAACCCCCTCCACATCCACGAGGTTGGGCTGCTCCATCGAAGAAAGCCCATGGCCTAGTTTTGTAAATTCCACTGGGGGCCAATGTTTCGCGGATGTGGGAATTTTCCTCTTCAGGGATGTCATAATATCATAATAGGATGCCATAGCCTTGGCAATGATAAGAGGCCATCACACAGTTGTGTCCTTGAAAATTATATGATTCCGGGTGAGCAATATAGTCCAACAAAGGATGAGAGGAAGACATTGTTTCTTTGAGCCCTGGTGTGCTGCAATCTAATTGTTCCATGCTTGGAGAATAGTGGGACCTTGCCATGCATTCTGTATAGAGAGATGTTGTGTTGTAGTGTGCCAAAATTGGGTGATTGTCGGATAGAGAAAAAACAGGTGCTCGTTGGTTTCGGATTCTTGCTTGCATAAAACACACCAGATCGGGCCATGTATGGATCTGTGCAAAAGGGCTTCGCCTATGGAGGTTTTGTTGCTTAAGACACTCCACATGAAAAGGTGCACCTGCGAAGGAGTTTTAATTTTCCAGATCTGTTTCCACCATTATTTTGTATGTGTAGGTTTGCCATTCGAGAGGAGGTGGGTGTAGCACAACTTTGGGGTATATTTCCCATGCTTAGCTAGTATCCATACTAGTTCATCTAGATCATTATTTACACTCACGTGAGCTTTAGACAAAGTTGTTAGATAAGTTTCCCAAGACTGTTTCAATTGAATAAGAATGCCCATTTTAGGGCTGACCTCCATTTTTGTTTGAAGACAGTGCTGCGCTCTCGATGAGCAATATGTGCAATGACTGTGGTATATCTATGATGAAGATATTGAATCAGTTCAGGTGGTAACTGATACCTGTTCGTCCCCCCCCCCCATCCATGGGTCAATACCAATGCATATAGAGTTACCATTATTTATGTGCCAAGCCAAACCCGATCTGATGAAAGGCATAGTTTGTAGGATTGATTTCCATATTATAGAGATGCCCAAATGAGGCCAGTTTGGTAGATGAACCCAATCCAATATTTGTTTCATCCAAATGTATTTTTGGTATGAAACAGTCATCCATAGATTTTGTGAAGTGAGGAGGGACTAGCTCATCTTGGATGCAAGAGCTTGTGTGAAAACAGACAGGTCTTTTAACGCCCACCCTCCCTTTTTTTTGGCATAACAATTTTCTTCCAGCTCACCCAAACAAAATTTTTTCCTTCCTTTTGTCCATTCGATAGATATCTATAGCATATATGTTGGATGCGGCCAAGTATTCCCCAAGGAATCCAGGCAAGAGACATCCAATATACAGGTGTGGCTTCCAGTACAGATTTTATAAGGACAAAGCGCCCTTCTCTTGATAAGAATCTGTGACTCCAAATTTTCAGTCTCTTCTTAATTTTAATCACTAACCAGATCCAGTCAGCAATCTGGTAGCTGTGGGGTTTGATCCTAAAACCCAAGTATTTCAGGACATTCAAGAGATTATGCAATTGATAATGGAGGAAATGGAGAGCTGATCTATCCTCCTGAGGGGAGGTGTGAGACAAAGTAATAGTAGATTTGGACTGATTTGCAACCATACTAGTGGCTTTTTCAAAGAGTATAAGTATGTCATGGAAAGAGGTAGAATCCCTGATGCTACCATCCAGGAAGATCATAACATCATCAATGAAAAGGAGATGTGTAAGATGGAAGTGTTCATTCATTTTCAGTCCTTTGAGTTTGCCTTCCTTTTTTGCAGTGCCAATGAGCCTTCTAAGACCCTCCATCACTATAAGGAACAAAAGGGGAGAAAGAGGGCATCCTTGCCAAAGTCCACGTTCGGCATGGAAGAAGTGGGATGCGAAACTATTTATGACTACACTGAAGGATGCTGAGTTTATGCATCATATAATCCATTCTGTGAAAGCAAGTGTGAATCTTAGATGGATCAGGATCATCTTAATTAAGAGCCAGCTGACACGATCAAAAGCCTTAGCGAGGTCAATCTTGAGGGTAATGCTTTTTAGATTTCTTGTTTTGATAGAGTGAATGGTTTCCTGGGTAGTTCTTATGGCCTCATGGATCTGTCTATTTTGAAGAAAGGTGAATTGCTCTGGAGAAATGTGATGGGAGAGTATAGGGCATAGTCGATTTTCTATGGTCTTTATGATGATTTTGTATAAGGTGTTGCAAAGGGAGATTGGTTGGAAGTCATGGAAGGATGTAGGGGAGTCAGATTTTGGTATAAGAGAAATGAAGGTAGCATTGATAGCCTCATACATCTTTCTGGAGATCCTGCACTCTTCAACTACATTGAGGAAGTCACTCCCAATGAGGTCAAAAAAGGCTAAGTAGAATTCAATGGACCATCCATTTGGGCTAGGGATTTTATCTTTTTTGAACCATTTTAATGGCCCCTCAAGTTAATCTCTGGTGGCGGGTGTAGTTGGCTCAGCTACCGCATTCGGATCTACAAATCTTGGGAATTGCCCTGCTACTTGAATAATATCAGCAAGGTTTGAGGCTAGGGGCTCCTTATAAAGATGTTTGAAATGTGACATACCCAACTGAGATAATTGATTGAAAGTTTTTGCAATACATCCATCTTGCATGGGAATTTGCCAAATGGTGTTGGACGATTTTCTCCCCTTGGAAAAATTCTGAAAGTAACTTGTGTTCTCATCCCCTACTTTGAGCTAGAGCGCTCTACTCTTGAGTCTCTAGGTTTCCTCTCTTTCCTTTAGAATTCTGGCCCTTTGATTTTCTAATTCAATCAATTTTGACTTGGCTTCTGTGTTTAAGAAACCCCTGTTTTGATCATCCAGAAGATGAGCCAAGGATAATTCAATAGAGGCAAGGGTATGTTCAGCTCGAGTGAGTCCTTGAGTGGGAGGGTTTTGTAGCTAGAAGTCTGAAACCAGTTTTGAGTAGGAGGGGTCCTGAAGCCAAGATGAATTGAATTTGAACGGGGCTTTGGGCTTAATAGGAGGGCCATATATTTATAGGTAGATGGGCGAGTGGTCAGAGATACCTTCGGTTTCGACCCACTTCCTATAATGGGATAATCTCTGTATCATTGGGGTTTTGAGGATGAAATGGTCCAGTCTTCTAGCTAGTGCCGCCTCACCAACACTTTTGTTCCTCCATGTTGGCAGGGGTCTATTTGTGGGAATATCTTAGAGGTGAGCTTGATTAAGTAGGTTTTCCATGGTATCAGAGAGTGGGTCAATCTATGCAGATGAACCCCAGGACTCACTAAATCCAATATAAAAATTTAGATCCCTGCCCATGATGAGATTGTCAGATGACATAATAGAGAGGTTTAGGAGCTGATTCCAGAAAGCCTCCCACCCCTGACAAGGCCCATGAACATTCATGACATGGAGGTCCGTTCCCAGCTCGACAGAAAAAATGTCGATACCAATGAAACCCTTTCCCCCCCAGGCCGAAGTTAGATTTATGGTCCGGGGATTGTATCCCATAGCCAATCCACTAGAATGCCCAACAACATCTAATGTAAGGAATTCCCATCCCGGGCTTAGATTCCTCAGAATACAGATGATGTGTTGAGCTTCACCGAGGGTTTCTTGAAGGAGAATAACGTCTACAGGCTCAGATTTAAATAGCCTACAGAGGGCTAGCTTTTTGGGTGAGCTAGCCATACCCCTGCAATTAAATGATAGGAACTTCATGGGGGAACCATGTCATGGGTATTCTTTTCTCTAAGAACTTGATCTAATGAAGATTGCCTTCACGAAACCACATCAGCACTAGCCCAAAGTATAACATGCGAGAGATAAGATTTGCGCCCACGAATGGGTTTAATAGTCACCGAGGGGAGGGATAGGCCAAGACTAGAGTGAATTGAATGTGAAACCACAGTAGGAGGGTGGGATTGCAGGTTATAAGGGTGAGGGGGAGCAAGGGGAGAAAGGGATGGGAAGGAGGATGCCTCCGAATTTAGAGAAGGGGAGGTAGTGAAATAAACCAAGTGGTGGGAGAGAAGGGGGTAGGGAATAGATGAGGGAGAGGTGGATTGATCTTGTATAGATGCATTATGCTGATGATGTGTAGAAAATGCATAAGTAGAAGATAGAGTAGGGAGAGAGGGGAGAGAAATACCTGAAGTATGAGCCACTTCAGCTGCTACCCTGGCTCGAGTCAGAGGTGGAGATGGGGGTCACGAGGAGTAGCCTATAGATTGCTAGACTAGCTGAGATGGGGTCACCTTCCGAGATGGAGTGGGTTCTACTGATGGTGCTTTCTTGGGGATGTCTGGGGTAGCCCTTCCATTACCTTCCTCCTTTTCCAAAGCTTCTTCCGGGGGTTTTTGTACCAATGGGAATTCCTTATACAAATGCCTAACCTTGAGGCAACGTCGACATCTAAATGGCACCCCCTCATAATCGAGGATTTGAACCCTAGTGAAGTTATGCCATTGTAGAGTAATTTTTTCCTCCATGCCCTCCCGAGTATCCAGATGCACCAAAATGTGAGTTAGGGTTTGATTTTCGGACTGAATTATGGATTTGTCGTCATCCAAGAAGGTGCTGAGGGTATTCCCAATTCGCATGAATACTTCTTATGACCAATACTGGAGGGGTAAACCTGGTAGCCATACCCAAAGAGGTCCAGCTCCTATCTGTTCTCTTTTTGGATCGAAGAGAGGGCTCCATATTTTGAGCAACGCTGGAGCCATTTCGATATGCCAATATCATGCGAGGGCCATGTTTGTGTATCCATCAAGGGAAAAATAAAGCACAAACCATCCACGAGGGAGCATCTGTACATATGGGAGCTATATGAATATTTGTCCTCATATCTCTTTAACCCACAGCACTAATCACTCTACCGTGTAGGTTCTTCCATGAACCCTACCCACCAGGACTTTCCCTGCTTTGTCGGCCACTTCACCCATGGTGAGTCCTTCCCTGAATTTTATGGTATAGTCCTTGCCAGATGCCTTGACGCACCTTGTTTTCCCCTTCCCTATTCTCGATGTAGTAGGGCGATCCTGCAATGGATCTGAGGGGTTTTCTGCTTCTGGATGTGGCTTCACTGACCTTGCTTGAATTACCAGGGTGTTGAAACAACCAAAAGGAGGAGCTGAGACTTGTGTCGCCTCGCAACAACCGGGAGTACTGTGGGTCTTCTATGTCTCTGCTGCCTCATTAGTATCATCACCTGGACGAGATGGGGGGTTTTTGGAGAAACAGTGATCTGCAGGGGGCGAGGGATTGAAAAGAGGGGAGGAGCAGGCAGCTAGTAGGTTTAGGGTTCCAGGAGAGCGGCAAATAGTCTAGGGTAGGTGAGTTAATGGAGAGGGTCCCAATGTGAAGGGTGGAGGCTGTAAGCTCTGGGAGGGAGACAGTTGATGTTAGGTTCGAGCTAGACATTGTAGAGGAAATAGGTGTCGATTTAGGGTTAGGGTTATAGAAAATATCCTGCTCTGGGTAAGGGTCTGACGAATAATCCACAGCGTCCTACTCCATTCCTTCCATGCTAAGCCTAGGAATGGTAAGCTGTTACCATCGACAATTGGTAGCAGGTGAAGACAAGGACAGTGGGTTATAGAGGTAGCCTAGGAGGTTACGGTGCCTGCGGCTAACCGTAATCAGTGTTACGGATAGGGTAAGAGTAGTGAGAGCTACAGCGAGCCATTCCTCTCCCATATATATATATAATTATTATATATTGTTTATCTTCGTCAGTGTCATGTTTTTTTATACATAAAGAAAAAAACATAAATGTAAGTAAAAAGAAAAAATTGACTTGTAAAATAAATAAAAATAGAGAAAAAATTATCAAAAATAAAAAAAGGAATAAATTAAAAAAAACATATAATTTAAGGAAAAATTAAAATTAACGCAAAAAAAATATTAAATTAAAAAATAAAAAAACATCACCCGCCCCTGCAGGGGTGGCATGGCCGATTCGGGGAATTGACCTTGCACCCTGGGCTTGTTGAATCTGTGGATGGGAAACATTCTTCCTGCCACCTCGCAGCCAACCAGCCAATGGTGGTAGTGGCACGCACCCTAGGGCCTGTTTTTCTTTATTTATTTTAGTATTTCTTTGAATTTTTATTTATTATTTTATTTTTAATGTTTATTTTATTTTGGTATTTTCAATTTTTTTTTTTTTTAATTATTTGGTTTTTGTTATTTTTTTTTTTAACTTCAAAAAATTGTTTTGAATTTTTTTTATTTGTTAATTTGCTTTTTCTTAATTATTGTTTTTTTGAATATTTTTAAACACACACACACACACCACACACACACACACCACCAGGCACACACATATATATTATATATATTAATGCTCAGGCCATGTCGATGCTTGTCTAGCAACTCGATCCCATTATGTGTAATTTGATAGTTGATTTTAGAATTTTCGTTATAATGAATTGAGTCTGCCCCCACAATGTGTCAATCTCATGGTTGGTCTTTAAGTTTTCATTACAATGGGTCGAGCTCACTTACACTCCATGCCAATTTGATGGTTGATTTTTAAATTTTTGTTGCAATGTATCAAGTTGTCTTAGGCTAAGTCTTTAAAATCATTATACATTTAACATTAAAAAAATAGATTACTTTTGGTATAATAACTCTTTCATTCAGGTGTTCATTTTTAAATTTTTTTTAGTCATAAATTTTTCCATAATGTCATGCTTGAAATATTTTGAAAACTTAAGACTTTTTTGTAGTCATAATCTTTGGTTTTAATTCCATGGTTTAAAATTTGTCAAGATTTTAATGTTTTTCTAAGTCATGATATTTTATCAATAATGCTATAATTGAAAACAATTATAAGTAATTTTTCTTTAGAACCATCCCTACAAATTGTTGGAATTTTAATATTTTTCAAAGACATGATATTTTAAATTTAATATCATATCTAAAAATCTTTGGAATTTTAAGGCTTTTCAAAGTCGTAATATTTTATCTTTAATGTCATGTTTGAAAATCGTTGGAAATTGAAAGTTTTGGAGTCATGGTATTTATTTTTAACGTCATTATTAAAAAATGTTGAAAATTTACACTAAAAAAAAAGACATTATTCCAACATCAGCACTTCTCATTTTCAAGGTGTCTTTTGAACAAAAAAATTTGGTTTTTATTGCCATTTTTAAAAAATGTTGAAAATGTACCCCGAATTTTTTTTGTTATTATAGCATCAAGACTTTTCGTTTTCAGCCTGTTTTTCATGTTTTTTTTTTGGGTTTTTTGGCTAGAGTTCTCATTTGAGGTACTAATTCTCATTTGATCAGTAACTATGCTACATGGGAAGATCCAGGAAAGCTCATTTCAAATTGTGCAATCGTATCATGCTCTGCATCCATAAAATCATGTGTAGATCCTGACATACCTTTTTCAAGGGGTGAATAACATGTGGGTGATTGAGTGGTTGTACCAATCTGAATGACTGGTGACTCACTCACAGGTGGAGTATCGACACTGCTACTAGTGCCGACTCAACCCATAGTTGTAGCATGAGGATTGTACTCTGCCAAAAACTCCCTTAAAATAAAGAGTTTTTTTTTTTTTAAGGATGATATAACTAAATCATAAACAAATAAATAGGATAATTAAATGAGTTTCTCACCCCATACCAACGAACTTGTTGCAAGCAAGGTTTTGATTTCTCCTTTTATCTCATTTGTTCGAGGCTTAATCAGAACTAAAAAATTAAGTTTCTTGTTTCATTTGATTTTAAGCTTCCTTATTTCTTGGATTGGATCGACAGACATAAAAATTGCATCATCAATAACCTCTTCCTCACGAGCATCTATGGATTGCTCTAAGGCTAGTGCCTTTGCCTTATCACCTTGTTTATCAAATAAGTGTAATTTACAATTCATCCACAATTAATGATCATTATATGAATAAGAAAACCACTATTGACATATGTCTAAATTTATATAGAAACTTCATGTAATAAATGACAATCATAACATACAATAAACATTGCTTACAAGTTCAGTAAAATTGAACACATACTGCCCCCATAATATCAATATTTGTATTTATTCTATTCAAATTGTAATCAATGAACAACTATTCCCCTACATCAATTAATTTAATGGAACATACAAATACGTCCCTTGAATATGAAATTGGGTAGATTATTTATGGTGATTGGTCATGTATTATTTATAAACCCCGCAATATTCCCTGCTGCTTTTGGCCATCCATCAATATACATAGTTGCATCATTATTTTCATCATTGTCTTTTAGTTTTATATAATTTGTGGCCACTCCATATCTTCACATACTTTTGGTATATTGGACTAGCCATACCCAATTGTTATAGTTGTAATAGGGCCTGACATACTCCATCAATTTAGTTAATCCACTATAACATACCTTTATGCCATTGTTGGCTTAGGGGGGTTTGGACCTAGGTTCAAAGTTATCTGTACCAATTAACAAAACCCTACACTGTCGGCCCTTTCGACAACAACACGCGTAGCGAAGGCTGTAGTCTCACCCAAGGCAGTATTGGGGGATGCCAGAACCAGGTTTCTGCATCCAAAGGTCTGTTGACGGGGTTCTGTTACTTCTAGGGCCTTACTCCGACCTTCGTGAACCATAACCCTTGAAATGCAAAAAATAAGATAAATTACAGGTAAGAGTTCCCAACTCTACGCCAATTGCTTTAAGCATTCGTAACATCAAGTAAACTAACAAATTTACTGCTTTCACACATCAACTAAGTGTTTCTTAAGATAATTTGTAGAAAATAGAGTTAATAAACAAAAAATGCAGATGTAAACATAAGGGAAAAAATACACAAATATTACTAAAAAATAGTATTTATTATGTTCAATCCTTCTGTTACTAATTCTTTCTTCCTTGCGCGCATAGTCATAGGGGCCTACACACTCAGTTGCAAACTTACCAAGGTCTCTGCGCACATAGCTGCAAGAGCCTTCCTCTTCACGTAAGTACAAAAAACAAACTTTTTTGCCTTAGATTAATTTCCCATACATAGATATTCAATTATTAACTTATTCCTATGACTCATTATGACTCCTTTATATAGCTTCTTTCATTAGAATACTATGGTTTGCAAACCATGGGTGGGTCACAAAACATCTTAACTTCTAACATACTAAGAGGCTTTGACCTTCCTAAAGCCCCTCTGACTTCTAATGACCTTCATGCTTCGCTTCCTCAAAATGTAGGGACTTTACAAATATAAAAAAAGTTATTACAAAATTGACCCTAGGGGACCTTGTCCAAATAACCCCCCAACACAAAGTCGTGACTTGTCCTTGAGTCACTCTGTTGGTGGTGCTTCGATCTTCGCTTGCAGCTCACTAAATTCAATATTTAACACCTACACGTCTGCTGACCCCTGCACAGTGGCTTGTTAGACTTCTTCAACCAATTTCTCTTTTGTTGGGCCTTCAACTGCAAGGCCGATGGTTCTCTGTGTTTGTTGCATGTCCTTTATCTTTCCCTACACTGATAGTGTCAACTGACTAGCCTCATCCACCCAAGGCTACATCCTTAAGGAGATGAGTGCTTACTTGCAACGCAACTCATCAATTTCACTCTGGATGAGCTTTCCTTCCTCTAATCTTATGAACCTTTGCACTGGTGCTAAGGTTCGCGTTGTTGACCTAATTTCATCGAACTATCTCTGCTTCTCTATGATGTCCACTCTGATCTTATATAGAGTTGAATCCTCCTGCAACGAGGTCCATAATTTGATGGCCTATTCGAACAATTGAGTGCAACCCTTGACTGCAGCATCCAATGTGGCCATCTCTTCTTTAATAGCAGCTTCGCGCTACTCTCTGACTTCTGGAGGGGTAGTAGGCTGCAATTTAAGTTGTATCTTAGAGATTTGCAGTGGCAGCTAAAACCCAACTTCGCTAATTTCCGTTTGTGACTCCTTTACTGTGATATCTATCTTTTGAATCTTTTCTACAGAGGATGCTTCAGTCAGAATCTAGAGCTCAGGAAGCTCACTACATGCCTATGCAATAACTGCTTCCAGCTGCTGACTTCACACAATTACCTCCTCCATTTACTTAAGGGCCTGTGCCTTTTCCTCAAAGATCTGTTGATTATTGGCTTTTATCTCGTTGATGATCAACAGTGCACGTTGTTCCCAAATCTTGAGCTTGTTTGACACTCCTTGGTGCAGTGCGTATAGAGTCTAAATCGGAAGCGCGACTAGATTCAGACTCAGATCCTTCATGTGTATTAGGTGCACCATACCTTCTACTGATTCAATGCTCAAGAACCCCTCCGGTAGCTTTACTGTGTGGAGATCCAGGGTGAGTTTTGCTTCCAAGGCCAAACCACTAGCTTATTTCAGGCTCACTTACTTCACACCAGCCTATCCCACGCTCGCTTGAATGAGACCTATTTGGATATGTAATTCCTGTGGGCCTTACTGTACCTTACCTAGTGTTTTTCAGTATTACTCTTCAAAGTGTGTAGAAAATCTGATTGTAGGTTAACCCGATAATGCAATATAAATCAAAGCAGAATACTATAACCTACTTCTACTATCAATTTGCAGAAGCTTAAAGATCAAGTTGAACAATATAACTAGAAGAAGAAGAATCAATGCACAATACACATGAAAAT
>APFE030580678.1:0-30741 GCA_000404065.3 Pinus taeda
CCAATGGACCAATTTATTGGCGCTCCGTTCTGGAGAACAATGAAATCAAGAGGCAGATTCAGGAGCTCCTGCAGAAAGGTCACATCCGCCCGAGTTCTTCGCCCTGTGGAAGCCCGATAGTGTTGGTACAGAAGAAGGATGGGACGTGGAGACTCTGTATTGACTATCGGGCGCTGAACAAGATCACTGTCCATAATAGGTACCCGATCTTGCGGATTGATGACCTCCTAGACCAACTAAAGGGGGCGAAATATTTCAGCAAGATCGATCTGAAGTCAGGATATCACCAGGTACCAATCGAACCCTCATATGTGTGGAAGACTGCCTTCAAATCCAAGGAGGGCCTCTTCGAATGGTTGGTCATGCCTTTCGGATTGACGAATGCTCCTGCAACCTTTATGAGGCTAATGGATGACATCTTGCGGCCATTCACCAACTCCTTTGTAGTAGTATACTTGGATGACATTCTGATCTTTAGCCAGAGTTGGGAAGAGCACCTTCACCACATCCGACAGGTTCTCCAAACACTGCGGCAACACAAGCTATGTGCCAATTTGGAGAAATGCACTTTTGGCATGACCGAGGTTCAGTATCTGGGATACATCATTGATGAACAGGGGGTGCATGTCGATCCAGCCAAGGTCCAAGTCATTCGGGATTGGCCCTTCCCAACCACTCTAACAGAGCTCCGCAGCTTTCTAGGCCTTGCCAACTTCTACCGCAGGTTTGTGTTGGGGTTTTCTCATATTTCGTGGCCCTTGAGTCAAGTCACCAAGGGCGGGGCGAAAGCAAAATTCTTTTGGTCTGAATCTCAACAGAAGGCATTCAGGGAGTTGAAGGATCGCCTCTGCACGGCACCAGTGCTCGCGTTACCAGATTTACAACAACCATTTGAGGTCGAGACAGATGCCTCTGACTATGCTGTTAGGGCAGTCCTTACTCAACATGGACATCCAGTGGCATATCACAGTGAAACACTTTCAGACACAGTCCAGAAGTACCCCACTTATGATAAGGAGATGTATTCCATTGTACAGGCCTGTCGACAATGGAAGCATTACATTTTGGGGAAGCAAACGGTCATCCACACAGACCACCAACCTCTATAGTTCATACAGACCCAAGGGAAATTGCAGAATGATCGCCATCAGAAGTTGTCTACATACCTGCAACAGTTTCACTTGAATATCAAGTATAAAAAAGGCAGCACCAATAATGTTGCAGATTGCCTCAGTCGACCACCGATCATGGCGCTAACCACCGTGCTCAACTCTTGCGGGCACGAGACTTCTGATTGGCCACTTCTCTACAAAAGTGACCCAGAATTCGGCCACACATACCAGACACTCTTGGAGGATCGGCAGGTTGCAGATTTTCACCTCCAGGATGCCCTATTATGCCACCTCGGTCACCTTTGTGTTCCTTCAAGTGAGCGTGCCAAGATGATTTGGCAAGCACACTACAGTCGGGCTGCTGGGCATTTCGGGGTCGAGAAAATAGTGGCAGTACTACAAAATTACTTCTATTGGCCGAATCTTCGAGAGGATGTTGGGAAGTACATCCGATCATGTACTGCCTGTGCCATTGCCAAACCGGCCATTAAGAAGCACGGCCTCTATATCCCATTGCCTACCCCTAGTCGACCTTGGGAATCCATCTCCATGGATTACATGTTGGGCTTTCCTTCCACTAAGCATGGAAATGACTGTGTTTTTGTGGTCGTTGACAGGTTCTCGAAGATGGCCATTATGATGGCCTACAAGAAGAATATCACAGCAGAAGCCACTGCTAAACTCTTCTTTGAACGAGTGTGGGTGCACTTTGGGATCCCACAGTCTATCATCTCAGATCGGGACAGTCGGTTTCTCAGCACATTTTGGTCCAGTCTCTGGTCAATGCTGGACACCAAACTCACGAAGTCCACAGCCTTCCATCCTCAAACCGATGGCCAGACAGAGGTTGTCAATAGGATGATTGTGCACATTCTGCGCATGTATAACTCAAAGCATCCACGCACAAGGGACGAGAGCCTCCCCTATGTTTAGCACAACTACAACCAAGCTCTTCACAGCTCCACTGGCCATAGCCCTTTTCAGGTGGGTTTGGGATTCCAGCCACTATGCCCCATTGATGTGGCCATGCCACTTGCAGCTACTCACATGAATTCAGCTCATGTCCAGTCCGAAACAGATAAGGCCACCAGCTTCATTGAGCGCATCCAACATATTCGCCAGCAGGTCCATGACATTCTTGAGAAATCAAATGCCAAGTACAAGCAGCGACATGATCAACATCGGGTGCCACACAATTTTCAGGTGGGCGACAAAGTCTGGTTGCATTTGCAAAAGGAACGCCTTACTGGAGCATATCGGAAATTAAGACCACTCCGATATGGTCCTTACACCATTACTAAGGCTATGGGAGACAATGCATTTGAGCTCAGCATTCCCCCATTCCTTGGCCTGCACCCAGTGTTCAATGTGGACCGCCTTCGGCCATACTTTCCACCATTACTAGACACATCCGACATTGCAGAACAGCTCCAACCCACAGAATTAAATCCAGATTGCATGGAACAAGCTGCAATTGATCAGATCATGGACACACAGATCAAGAAAACTCGCCAACAGAATATCCAACTGTACCGAGTTGTCAAAGCAGGCCAACTCCTTCAGCAGGGCAAGTGGTTCACCAGGGAACAGGTTCAGCAGAAGTTTCCTCATCTCATGGAGGAGCTCAACGCAATGGGGACCATTTCTTCCTAAGGGGGGAGGAATGATCCAGGTGGATATTGGTGGGCACCTGCCAAGTCCACCTGGACCCCCACCATTATCTTTCTCAACATTTTTAGTTTCCTTAATTGTAGCACAACTTACTATTTTTAGCAGTTTTTCGGGTCCTGAACTTCTGGAGCCGTTTTGAAGCCCTAAAAGACGTTTTTTGGGGAATCCGGGGCCAACATGGGTCCATGCAATGGATCGATGTTGCCCATTCCAACAATGATAGTGCTCGAATAGATCTTTCTAATGAGCTATTTTACGTGTCAAACGGAGATCATATGCTAAAGTTACGACCCCGGGAAGTTGATGTACCAACATACCCCCAAACGGGGCCCACAGTTTGGTGTTTCATCTCCTAGGGTTAGGTTTTGGAATGTTAAGGGTTTTTCATTGTTTCTCAACAATAACTAGGCCTTCAAGCCTAATTGTAACACAGTTCAGAGGCATGTATCCATCACATCTCTTCTGAGAGATAAGCTACCATCGCCCTAGCTAGTTTATTTCCATTTCTGATTGTAAGCATGTTTCAGTATTTTCCATTAATGAAATGAAGTATTATTTCCGCTGTATCTTTGTGTTTATGGTTACCTCTGTGGTTTGTTGCGTTCCTGTTTAAATCCGGATCAGCATGTGGAGATCATGGATCCTTCTTAAACAGTAGAAAAAACATGAAATACTGAGTGTTTTCCCAATGCAGAGCATTAAATACAATGGATGCTACCTATCTTACTTGAAAACATTCAACTAGAAGCATTCAGATTATTAAGGGCATACATAAAACAATTAAACAAATGATCACAGAACGAAAAACTATGCTAGAACTCCATACCACATGGATCCCATCAAAATAGTTGCAATTCTTATTAATGGCCTTCCAAAACTGCTTACAAGAGAAATACAATCAAGTGTTGAGCATCCAGATGAGTCCAAACTCAACAAATGTCTAAGAAAATACATAATATAGGCATCAAACCAACTCATCCTAGCCTCAGGGGTCAAATCCATGAGAGGAGGAGCAATTACAAAACTAAATTGAAATAAAAAGACTAGGGAAGTCAAACTGACTCATCCCTAAGGTGAAGGAAACTAATTCATTACATGCCACCTGGGCCATTTACCTCATGTATCTACCCTAGGTAACCAAAATATACATTAATTACATCATGATTTAACATTACATCAGTAAAAATATCAAAATCCCTAGGTGAAAAGAAAATTCTAGAAGAAGCAGTGAAAATTGGGCAATCTGGCAAGTGCGCAGTGCTAGTGTCAAGTGCGCAGTGCCTGAAGGGAGTGCGTAGCGCCAACTTCTAGCTGAATTTTGAGTGTCTTCCTGACCTCCAAATATAGCTCATGATAGTTCATTGGAAAGCTTATCCTGTCTACTTTCCAAATCTGCCCTTGGTTTCCAATTTTACCTTAATTTACCACTCCAAACTTGCAATCCTCCAAGACTTTTGAAACGCGCAGTGCCAGGCTCCAAAAATAAGCAGAAACATGAAATTTTGGTGGTTTTTTGGCTTTTTCACCTAGCAAATATGACTTCCACGCCTGGAAACATGGTTTTCCTACATGTACATGGCCTTCTAAATCCAATGGTGGTGGTCATTTCTCCAAAAAATGCCCCAAAAAAGTGCACAACGCCCTAGGCTTTGCGCGTTTGGCCAGTAGACTGATAGAAACATTTCCTGAAAATGACAGAAAATGCTAACACTTCAAGCAAACTTTTGAATTCATTCCCAATGTCCAAATTGAGTGCGGCATATCCCATTGGAAATATTTTGGAGTATAATTTCTATAACAACTTGAATATTTCAATTTGGAGTTCATCTTCCCTGTGAAAATCCCAATCTCCCAAGACTGGTCAAATGCGCGATGCCTGAAGGGAGTGTGCAATGCCACTTTCAAGACAAATTTTGGAGGTCTTCCTCAACTCCAAATTAAGCTCATGATATCTAGTTGTAAAGGTATTTGTGTCTTGTTATCATTGTACTCATAAAAAAAGTCATTTGGTCACCATATCTAGGAGAAATCAAGATTTTCCCAACCTCACTCTAGAAGTGCATCAACTCTCCTGAGGCAAATGATCTTTTGGAAATTTCTCCCACACCATGAGACCTGTGTAAAAACTAAAGGATAATTTTCTCCTAGGTCTATGATGGACAAAAACCTCTCTCACTTTTTTCAAATGCATCTTATCTTGTTCAGAAACATCATTCTAATAAAACCTATCCTAATGTGTGGGACAAGGGATTTATAGAAATGAAGGGAAATGAAAGGGATGAGGGGCTTCTAATTTCTTGATAAAACTTTGAGAAGTAGGGAGGGATGTTAGGAAGCAGGGGAAAGTGGAATTTCAAATATTGAGTGAGCAGAAGGGGGCCAAAAGGGAAAAACATAGGCCTAACCTAGAAAAATGTCAAATTGTAGCAATAGGCTAGGGTTTGTGGGAAAATGATGAATTTAAGGGATACAAGTGATGGAATGTGTTTAAGAAGGTATTTTAAGGGTAGGGGAAGGTGTATGAGCATTACGATATAATTTTTGTTGATTATTTGACCATCCAAGGAAAATTACCTTCAAAACCCTGGGAGAGGGAAATGAGCCTTACCTAAGCACAACTGAAGCACAAACAAGGTGTAAAATGACCCATTGGAACTTGAAATAATGATGAAAACTGTTTGAATGATGGTACACTTAGCCAAATGGTGACATGGACCCGTACTTGGAAAACTTTGGAAGGAGTGAAAACAATCCTAGACCTAATACCTAATGACCAAATTTTTCTTGAAGACTCAGAGCATATTTGATCACTGGTGGAAGGATGCAAATAATGACACTAACATTGGCCTTATTGGGGATGGAAGCTCCTTGGAGGTGTCAAGAACATTTTAGACCAAGTGTCTAACTATATGGGCCAATATGGTCAAAAACTCAAACTGAAATACATGACTGAATACTGATGACTCAAAGACACAAACTAACTAGAAATTGACTGAAAATTTGACTCAGTACTTACTTAACTGAAACAAGTACTTACAAATCTTTTTAGTGGCAGCATACCATCGAGATTTGAGGGCTTAAAATACTTAAGACAACCACCTGCCTATTGAAGAAATAGGTACAATCATGTGAAGTGAACCTTCCAATGTAACCAATCTAGCAGATGGCTACTCACTGAAATTCTGCTCCCACTTTCCCTGAGAAGGCAGAACAATGTACATGTAGGCAACTCACAATAAAAACTAAAACCAAGGCTTATGCTAATAAACCATAAAACATTCATCTTCTATTATGCTTGCAAAATAATGGCGAATGGATCTTGAAAATCCTGAAGCACTAGCTTGTCTTGAGATCTAGCAGCAAAAATACAAGTGCTTCCTTCATTCTGATCTGAAAGAATAGTTGGTTGCTGATTGATAAGAAGGCATAAAGAGGTATAAGATTCTACTATATGAGTGCTAGCTACAAACACCTCGAGCATGAGAAACCCTGACTCAATTTCTGGCATACTATCTCTCTTAGCCTCATACTCCTTAATTTCATAGTCTAAATCATTCTTAAACAGAAATCATTGTTAAAGATTATCAAACATGACAACCCTATCATCTTTATGAAAGAAAACAATATCTATTCATTGATCTATAAATATAATTTCAAGAATGTCCTCATTTTCAAAAGTGGAAGAAGCTTCACTAACACCTTCTTGATGATGCGAACACTACAAACCTGCATTAGCTTGGGTTGTAACATGACCTTCTAGCAGTTGATCTATCTCATCTTTAGATAGAGGAGAAAGTAATTTTTGTTTTCTTTTGTTAAAACAATAATTTTCTTCTTTCCCCCCTAAAGATTCCCAAGGTTGTTGAATATGGTCTTGTGTATCAAATTCGTTAGCTTATTCAAATTGTTCTTGAAACTCAAAACTGAAATGTATAACTTTTACTACAGAGTCATCCAAAGAAGATTTTTCAATTATTTGAACAAAGATGTCATCTTGTTTTTCATAAAGGGATTGGAGCTCCTGCTTCTGAAGACCTTTATCTGATAGGATGAGAACAATTGTGTTGATAACTTTGTTTTCTTCATTCAAGGTGGTCTCAACAATAGAGCTCTCCTTGATGGGATCCAAAACAACATACTTGTCATCATTATAATATGAATCTAGATTTGGAATAGCCAGCTTGACCTTATCACAATATGAAATTGGAATTTGATTTTCTTGTGTACCACCTTCTACTATGAGAATATATGAAATAAGACATTGTCTTCCATCATTTTCCATTGTACTAATATCTTGAACCTGCTGCAAATTTTCTTGAGCATCTTGTCAAGTATCCTCTAAGCTCTCTTTATGCTGCTGAAATGGATTTTCATACAGGGCTTCCATATCTCATCGTTTATGAAGTCATCATCTTCATAGATTTTCTCATGATTTTCAATAAAACTATAAGCATGTTTGCAACAGTTTTGAACTAATATTAAGGATGGATAAGATTATTTATACCTTTCAAAGAACATGGTATGAAAATCTTTTAAATATTAAAATACAAGCAGGCGGAAAAATTTCATACCAAGATTGGACTTCACCTTCGAGAGTGGCCATGAATATATTCATCAAGCAGTCTTTAGGAAAATCAACCTTCAACTTGTGAATATGCATGTGAACTCTAACCAGATGTAAAGCAACATCATTCATATCATCATATTTAAACATAGGCAAACTCCTTTGCCAATCTACCTTAGGAATTTTATTTGGGAAACTTGGAATTTGATCTTGGCTCATGGGAGCGTACATTAGAGCAAGCAAATCCATTTTAATAACAATGAATTCACCAAGAAATTCTTCAAGCTATTGGTTCTTGAAGAGTGGAGTTGCCACAAAAATTATGAAACTTGCGATTTTTCGACATTGGAGTCTCCAAGTGAATGATTTCAGCCTTTGCATGCATCTGATTGTTGTTCACCCTCAGTAATCAGATCTAAACTTTGATGATCTTTCCTAGAGAATATTTGTCACTCATCCCCAGTATGGTCACCACTATGTTCTCACCTAGATTTATCTCAAGTTGAAGGGAGGCAACTTCCATGGTAACCACAAACCAAGCTTAGCCTTGTAGCTAGCCCTATAAGGCTGGGAGATGGCTCTCTCCTTTAGAATCTTAGTCAATATGATTGGATCAGGTAAGGATTTTAGGCTAGGTATAGTAGCACGGTAGTTTTGATTGGGTTTTGTTGATGTTTTTCTAGATCAGAAGGAGTTGGGAAGTTTAGGTATAGGGAATTAGGTTAGAATTGTAGTGTGTTCTATGGGGCAAGGTAGGTATAGGTTATAACATTCTTAAGCTTAATGAAATGAAGTGTTTTACTGGTGAGAAGATAAGGAGGGTATGTGGAGATCATGGATCCTTCTTAAACAGTAGAAAAAACATGAAATATTGAGTGTTTTCCCAAGGTAGAGCATTAAATACAATGGATTCTACCTATCTTACCTGAAAACATTCAACTAGACTCATTCAAATTATTGAGAGCATACATAAAACAAGTAAAAAAATGATCACATAAGGAAAAAATATGCTATAAATCCCTACCATAGGGATCCCATAAAAATAGTTGTGATTCTTATTAATGGCGCCAAAACTACTTACAAGAGAAATACAATCAAGTGCTAAGCATCCAGCTGAGTCCAACCTCAACAAATGTCTAAGAAAATACATAATATAGGCATCAAAACAACTCATCCTAACCTCAGGGGTCGAACCCATGAGAGGAGGAGCAGTTACAAAACAAACTAAACTGAAAGCAAAAGACTAGGGAGGTCAAATGACTCATCCCTAAGGTGAAGGAAACTGATTCATTACATGCCACCTGGACCATTTACCTAATGTATCTAACCTAGGTAACCAAAATATAGATTAGTTACATCATGATTTCACATTACATCAGTAAAAGGATCAAAATCACTAGATGAAAATCAAATTATAGAAGAAACAGTGAAAAATTGGGCAATCTGGCAAGTGCGCAGCGCTAGTGTCAAGTGCACAGTGCCTGAAGGGAGTGCACAGTGCCAACTTCCAACCAAATTTTGAGTGTTTTCCTTACTCCCAAATATGGCTCATGATATCTCATTGGAATTTTGTCCTATTTACTTTCCAAATCTGCCCTTGGTTTCCCCTCCAAAATTGCAATGCCCCAAGACTGCTCAAACGTGCATCGTTGGGCTCTAAAAACAGGAAGAAACATGAAATTTTGGTGGTTTTATGGACTTTTCACCTAGAAAATTTGATTTCCACACCTGGAAACATGGTTTTCCTACATTTACATGGCCTTCTAAATCTAATGGTGGTGGCCATTTCTCCAAAAAGTGCCCCAAAAAAGTGGCCACTATGCGTTTGGCTAGTAGATTAATAGAAAAATTGCCTGAAAATGATAGAAAATGCTAACACTTCAAGCCAACATTTTACTACCTTCCCTATGTCCAAATTGAGTATGAGATGGAAGTATTCTTGAGCCTAGTTTCCCGAAAATCTTAAATTTCTCCATTTGGAGCTAATTTGCCCTGTCAAAATCCCAATTTCCCAAGACTTATCAAACACGCATCGGTTGAAGGGAGTGTGCACTGCCACTTTCAAGACAACCTTTTGAGATCTTCCTCAAATCCAAATGGAGTTCACGATAGCTCATTGGAAAGGCTGTTTTTTTGAGTTATCATTTTACTCATCAAGAAAGTCATTTGGTCAACCTAGCTAGGGGAAATCATGATTTTCCCAAGGTCACTCCATAAGTGCATCAACTCTCCTGGGGCAAATGATGTTTTGGATATTTCTCCCACGGCATGAGACCTGGATAAAACTTGAAGGAGGTTTTTCTTCCTGGGTATATTATGGACAAAACCCTCTCTCACTTTTGTCAATTGCATCTTATCATGCTTAGAAACATCATTTGAATAAAACCTATCCCGATGTGTGGGATAGGAGATTTGTAGAAAGGAAGGGAAATGAAGGGGATGAGGGGCTTCTAACATCTTGAGAAAATTTTGGGAAGTAGGGAGGGATGCTAGGAAGCAGGGGAAAGTAGCATTTCAAGGATTGAGTGAGGGGAAGGGGGCCAAAAGGGAAAAACACAGGCCTAACCTAGAAAAGTGTCAAATTGTAGCAAAAGGCTAAGGTTTATGGGAAAATGATGAATTTAAGGGATATCAATGATGGAAAGTATTTAAGAAGGTATTTTAAGGGTAGGGGAAGGTGTATGAGCATCAAGATACAAGTTTTGTTGATGATTTGACCATCCAAGGAAAATTACCTTCAAAACCATAAGAGAGGAAAATGAGCCTTACCTAAGCGCAACTGAAGCACAAAAGAGGTGTAAAATGACCCATTGGTGCTTGAAATAATGATGACAACTCTTTGAATGATGGTACACTTAGTGAAATGGTGACATGGACCAGTACTTGGAAAACTTTGGAAGGACTGAAAACAATCCTAGACCTAATACCTAATGACCAAAATTTTCTTGAAGACTCACTGAAATGAAAAAAATTTGACTTTGAAACCCCAAGACCACTTTATAAGAGCATATTTGATCACTGGTGGAAGGCTGCAAAGACTGAGACTAACAGATATAATATCTGAAAATAATCAACCTAAATCTCCCTAAATATCTTTAACATATCAGCTGATTTTTTTTCACTATAAAATATTATATGAAATTTGTCTAACTTAAACATATCAATTGTATAGTTATTCCAATTATTTTCATATTGAGAATTAGATGAAATTTTTAAAATTCATTATAAAACAAAATACTTCCTAAAATTATTTATTATGTGTGCGTATATATATATATATATATATATATATATATATAATATAATATATATATATATAGATAGATAGATAGATAGATAGATATATAGTTTAGATTTATGTTTTAAATTTAGAATTCAAATAGATATCCTAACCTACCTAGATGCATCTCTAACATAATTAATTGAATATCTTTTCCATATCATTTTTTTATATCAAGAGTTAAAGGATTTTAATTTTGAAAGATTTTTTTTTTAATTTAATTTAATTAAATAATTTAGAAATTGGATATGTATGATGTATGTATGAATGAGAGATAACTAGGTTTTGATTTAATGTTTTAAATTCTTGAGTTATATATTTTTTCAAATACCCTCTCAACTTAAATTTAATATCTTGAATTTATGAATCACGATTAAAATAAGATGCATTGTTATGAAATTTTAAAATATAAATTCAATTTCATCTGAAACACATGTGTACAAACACATGTGCATGCATGTGCACACAAACGCATAGATAAACATGATAGATCCATGTTAACTTTGTGTCTATCAAAGGTTGATATGGATCAAATCTCTAGAGGTGCAAACATTTCCTCAGGTTTTGCACTCAAAAAAGAGTTTTTCACATTGAGATATTTGATCCCTCTTTGTGCTTGATACATCAAGAGTTAAGATGGATCTAGGCTAGTTGATAAAGTAGTCGTGGATGACAATCATAAGTGGACAAAATTAAATCATTAAAAAAGCATGCCACCAAAATGGCCTTACACTTATTGGAATTTTGTGAAGCTACACATCAATCATGATACTAGATATTAGAAAAGATAATATGAGAAATAAAACCATGAAATAAATAGTTAATAACACCTCAAGATCATTTTTATCACAACATTTTAACTCAATTATTTTTACATTAACTACGTTATGTATCACTTTATTTCAATTTTTTTAATGAATCATTTTACTTGACTTCACTATAACATCTCAAACACAAATTTCACTCTCAAATACATAGAATTATTCAAATATAAATTTCAAATGCCATTAAAATAAACTACATATTTATCCTCATGTTCTTGCAATAATAGAAATATAGATTCCATGATGTACATGATAATCTCCCACAATTGTCATCTTGAATTCCACACAAATATGGTGAAAATAATACATTCTCTTTTAAACCACCTGAGGCATATCATGGATCACAATTATGGAGCTATGACAACAAATTTTGTGAATTTTATTGAATTTTTAAGAAACATTGATACATTTTAGTGAATTTATAGTGACAAAAACCAAATAGGAACATTAAGTTATATTCACTAGGTGTCTTTCATCCTCCAATGACAATTGGATTCCAATGTATACAAGGATAGGTTACCATAACAATAAATGTTGTTTACATTATTGTCATCATTTCATTATTGGTTAATATTTCAATGTTTTCTATCAAATTCTCCTCCTAGGTTATTGTATTATCCTTATTCTTTGTTTTATACCTAATCATTTAGACAAAATTTTGTCAAGTGACATAGTTTGTAACCTATGCAATGATACTTTCTGAAAATGTTCTCTTTTAGAACATTTTGTCGATATTTTCTCCAACCTCCTTATTATGTTTTCTTTTATTAATATCAAGAAATGTGTTTATCTTTGAACAAATATCATATTTTAAAAAATGGGTTTTGAAAAGGAAAAAGAAAAATACATTCAATCAAAAAACATATTTTCCTTATGATATTATTTCTAATAAAAATTATTACTCCTATGAAAAATAATTTCACCATCCATTCAAATTAGTTGAAGCCTCCTACCATCTAACCTTGAAAGCATCCTATGAATAGTTAGTTAAGATCGACTTCAAGACTACATTGAGGCACAATTTTTTATTACCATAAATGTTTTGTGTCTTGAGACAAATACAAACACCAGTATCTTGAATGGGAAATCTAAGAGAATAGTATTCATTGTAATCATCTCCATCCATTTCTTCTTCCTTCTCTACCACCTCTTCTTCTTCTACCTGAAAAAATGAATGGTGATGTGGCTCTTACTACACCATGTGTTGAAATGTGGGTGGGTTAGTGTTGGAGAAGTATATTTAAATTTTTTTTTTAATTAAGAATTCTGATGCAGTGCAATTTTCTATTTTTGAAATGAAATATTCCTAATGTAGATGATTTTTTTATGAAAAATTAAAAGAAATGAATCAAATAGGGAAGAAAACAATGCATACTTTGACACCTCCCTAGAAATGGTGCCAAAAGTGATGAGCCTTGGTATTGCATCAAGAACGCTGCAACTACCAAGGCTACTAACTTTAATTATCAACCTGGGGTTCGTACAAACTTAAGAGTTATCTACACTATATTTCCAGCATACAATTTGTCCTTCCTTCACCATCATGATGTAATGTAGTAAATGTAATAAAATCATATCCTAAAATAATTGCAGAAATGGAAAATAAATTAATCTTAGGTAAGAACAACAAATTGCAATTGAAATCATGAGAGCATGAATTCAAATAAATAGAACTCATCTACTTTGTGAAAAGGAATGTCCTAATTGGTGTTTATTCTTCCTCAACCCTAAGAAGCCAAAACCAATATTTTGAGAAAATCTAGGCAAGTATATACATGTTAGTAGAGTACCACGGGAAACTACAAGATGTTACAGATTTACTACAGGAAGTTACAATTCATCTAATGAGCAAGAAAATAAAATATAAATTGGACGGGACAATTTTTTTTATTGACTAGGATGTATTATGTCTCCATTCCATGTGGAATCACTCAAAAATACCTTTGTTAACCCATACTAAAAAATAACAGAAAATTACTAGTCTAAAATCTATAAGTTCGAGAACTAGTGAGCTAGTAAATCTATCAAATTCATAACCTAATCAAGTGAAACTGTAATGGGGTAAATTTTATTATTAAATAGATTTATTTTGTAAATTAATGGAAGTGGAATCAACTCGATTTAAGCTCATTGGAATGCTCTAAAAAGTAATAGAAATTTATTGTTATTTGCGACAAGGGACTTCCAGAAATCTAGATTTACAAATAAGAAAACTAATCCAACTACCTCAATGATTGCTATGACTTTCCAAATTTGTTTCAATGATAAAATGATTCTTTTGATCCTGAAAAATAACTTACTTCAACCATTTAATCCAATCCTACAACAAAAAATCCTCAAAACTAAATTTAAAAATAGAAAAATGAGAAGAACAAGAGATGCATGTGAATAAGAAGTGAAAAGAAGAAAAGTAAATGATACATAATGGCTCTGAGTCTCCTTGGATGGCCAAGCCCAAGGAAACTCAGAGTCCTATGGAGGAGACCAATATTTATAATTTTAACATGATACTAATCTTCATTATTTCCATCAAAACAATTACATGCATGCAAGAAATGAAAGTGGAGCTCCAAACATACGAGTTCTCTCCACAAGAAGAATAAGAACAAATCCACCCCTAGAGGTAAATTCAACTTGATACTTATAAAAATTGATTAGGAAGAATTCCCCATGAAAGGAGGAGGCTTTCCCCACCAAAATCCCTCAAATAGTGTATCTGATTCCCAATACTAGGAATTTGTATTGAGTGACAGGGAACACATTCCTAGATTTTCTCAATCATTGGATCTCCATAATATGTGGAATAATTTCATAACACCTTCTTGATTTATTATTTAATATTAATCCTCTTGTAGTAGGGAGAAAGACCCTAAATTATCTCCTCCTACATATCTTCATAATCTGGCCAATATTCTCACAATATTCCACAAAAATAAATAATATTAAGCACAAATATGTAATTATCCATAAACCTTCCTAACAACCATATTAAAGTTAAAAATGAATTATCTAATGCAAAAAGAGAGGTTTAATGTGCTAAAGGATGCACAGATGGTCTTTAATTTATGTCTAATTTGAGGCTCATTAGCTACATGCCTCTGAACTAAGTTATAATGAGGCTCGAATGCCTATTTATTATTGAGAAGCAATGGAAAACCCTAAACATCCAAAAACCTAACCCTGGGAGATGAAGTGCCAAAACTATGGCTCTCGTTTGGGTAAATTGGTATATCAACTTCCCGGGGTTGTAACTTTGGCATGCGATCTTCGTTTCATGCACACAATACCTTGTTAGAAAGATCCATCTAAGAAATACAACTTTTGACTCATTCTGTTTTTCTAAAAAAGTGTCATTTAGGGCCTCAAAATGGCTCCAAAAGTTTAGGTCCCGAAAAGCTTCCAACAATAATAAATTCTGCTACAATTAAGGAAACCGAAAAACTAAAAGAGATAGTAGTGGGGGTCCAAGTGGAATAGGAGGGTGGCCACCAACATCCACTTGGATCATTCCTCCCCCATTAGGAAGCAATGGTCCCGAGTGTGTTGAGTGCCTCCATGAGATGAGGAAACTTCTGTTGAACCTGGTCCCTGGTGAGCCACTTATATTGGTGCAGGAGTAGGCAACCTTTGAGAATCGAATATATTTTGATCTTCTGCTAGTGAGTGTTCCTGAACTGTGAGTCTATAATCCGATCAGTTTTGGCCTGCTCCATGCAATCTACATTTAACTCTATTGATTTGAGTTGTTCTACAATGTCTGATGTGTCTAGTAATGGTGGGAAGTATGGCCAAAGGTGGTCCACATTAAACATTGGGTGCAGGTGAAGCAATGGGGGAATGTTGAACTCAAAAGAATTGTCTCCCACAACCTTGGTAATGGTGTAATGACCATATCAGAGTGGTTTGAGCTTCTGATAGGCTTTGGTAAGGTGTTCTTTCTATAAATACAACCAAACCTTCTCTACCACTTGAAACTTGTGTGGTACCCGATGTTGATCATGTCATTGCTTGCACTTGGAATTTTTCATACTAGAGCGGTGATATATTGACCTGTTGGGTAGAGGTTCTTTAGGATTTTGATCGAACGAATGCTTGAGCTAATATTGCAATAGTACCCCTGTGGGTGAGGAGAAGATGTCCCTGTATTCTGCCATGACCATATCCACCTGATTCTGCTGCATGGAGAAACCCTTCCCGAGGGCCATGGATGTGGCTACACTCTTCCCCTTACCTTGTGAGGGAACAAGAAAAAAAATAAATATCCTAGTATGGGAGATTATCTTACTACATTTCTTAACAAATATCAAAGAGGTGGCGGTAGGTGGGATACCTCCAATATCCGATATAACGTATTACCCAAAGAAATAATAACAAAGCAAGGTCTAGACTCATATACAACATGTCGCTTCCACAAGTATGGTTGTCCAAATAATATATCAAAAACATCAAGAGGATAAACATCACACAATACCTCATCTATGAAGGGATTGATGTTGTAGGGAAGGTGACAATGTTGGCTAACTCAGAGATCTCATCCTTGGTGAAGCCACCCGATGTTGTATGGTTGTGGGTGTGGTGTAGTTGGTAGGCCAAATCGCTTCATGACCTCTACTGAAATGAGGTTCTTTTGGATCCCAATATTGACAATGAATTGCAGTGGCGAACCCTTTACCCATATCTATCAGTGGAAGAGATGCTCCCCCTCCTCTCGATCTTCGGGATCATTCTTTTGGATCTTGGTGGTGGCAACAGTGGCTTTGGACTCAACATCAATATTAAGATTCCCTTTGTCATTCGTCTTGTTTGGTTCTAACTCAGAGTCGAAACATGTATCTAATTTTGAAGCCTTCAACTAGGCCACCAATGATTGCTTTCCCTGACACTCTCTTGTGTTGTCAGTGTGGCTCTTATGGAACTCACACCTCTTTCATATGTCCTTCTTTGACTTCACCATTTTTCTTTACTTGCAGCTTCGACGGGTTATCCTGGTGATGAGCCTCATCATTGGGTAATTATATGGTCCTTAATTCATCTCCTAGCTTAGTCAAACCAACTATTCTCATAACTTATTGCATACTTTTAATTATATTTTGTCTATGGGATGAGTTAGAATTGGATATTTTGCTTTGTGGTCTAATGTGCATTTAATGCAAGATTAAAGGAGAAAAGCAAGGAACTTTGGCAAATACCAACGTAAAAATAGAATGGGACAAGGGAGAGGGATTATAGGATGTAAATCCTCATCATTTACTACCCTTCCATTCGAATATTCCTCCATCAGCTCGAAGTGAAAATAGCCAAATCATGAGGAGTAGAAGGGAACCAAGCAAGTGAAATACAAAGTACCAGTTTATCTCGAGCTTGGGATATGAACCTCTCTAATTTTAAGGAATTCATTGGAGACTTAAGATGTATAAATAGAGAGGCCTAGGACCTTAGTAGGATTCATATTTTTTATTGTAAAACTCTACTCTATTTTTCGAGCTGCAAGACTTGTGACAATTCTTTTGATGTAAGTTGTTGTTTTGGTAATAAGAATGAGTTTTATTTTGAGCCAGCACTGAGTTAAATCAGAGGACTGAAGCTCTTGGGTTAGGGCCCAACCCAAGCAGCCAAGGCTCCTCTTTGTTGTACATGTATTCTTAGTGTATATTCATAGCTTAGTTATTAGTTTTCTTAGTAGATGCATTTCCATTACAGGTAGTGTATATCAGATTGTTTGTGTGATATTTTTCTTCCATTTGTGCCTTCTTTCAATTAGCAGGGTAGTAAGGAGAAAAAGGATCACCACAAGGTTGTCATTATGTTTCTCAACCTCACTTACTCCCATTGGGACCATGACTTTAGGAAGGGACCCTTCAGCAGCCCCAAAAACACAGATTTCTAGTTCTTTTATGACCTTTGGAGTTTGTTGTCTTTAATTAAGTAGTTGGTTAATGTTGCAAGGAAGATTTCATTGTCATCCTTTTCCATCTCCATTTCTACAATAATATCTCACTCATGCTTTCATTCCCTTCAACAAATTTCTTCATGCATAATATAGGCAGTTGATTCATGCTTTTCTAGTTTATGAAAAATGTGTCTTGTTGCATAATTCTTTTTGGAAGACACACATGTTTTATGCAGAGCGGGAACCTCAGGAGGATACCAAGAATTCATAACCAGCAGCCACCTTCTACTTCATCCACCTTATTCATCTCTTATTTCAACATCACCCTCGCTAGTTTTTCATCATTTTTCATGATGTTTTCCTAAACACATTGAGCGAATCTATTCATATCTTATCTTTGATATTGACTCTTGAGTGATCCTAGATATTCTAACGCCCCATTCCACCCGTCACACACCTTTCCTAAGATTCCCAACACCTCCAACAGCTCACAATTAGATCTTGGTTATATCTTGTATGTTTCCTATCATTCCTATAGGGTCATCCTGTAGGTTTCTAGTACATCCTATAGGTTTTCCTGAAATAGCTTGTTTTGAGGGCGAATTAATGGGAAACCTTTAAGAGGTCACAAAAATCCTCTTAGGACCCCTTCAAACCATCCAACCACTCCATAAACCTTCTATATATCTTCAAACACCTTCCATCCACCTGTCACATCCACAGAACAATTAGTTTGCATACTTGATTTTTCCTGAGAAACCAAAAAAATGAAAACAAATTTAGTTTAGTTTATTTTCTTGCACATTAGTATGGTTTTGATGATTTTTACTTATGAAACTTAGATAGTAGCATTTGTTTGTTGTTGATTTAGCAATTCTGCTTAGCATAGCTTCTTAAATGGTTGAGTAGGGTATGGTGTGGTTTAGCATTACATGTTGGACTTTTCCGTTACTACAGTAGAGTAACTCTCTTAGAGTAGATTTCCCCTTCTTCCATCAAAGAATCAAGCTTCTTCTGACTCTACAGAAGTTTGGTTTGGAACCCCAGTGGTCTCTCGCTAGTTGAACAGTGACAACAGGAAGAACCATCACTTTTACTTGTGCATACAACATTGTCACCTCCAAGTTTGTACGAACCCTGGGTTGATAAGTAAAGTTTGTAGCCCAGGAGTTGTAGCATCTTTGTTGCAATACTAGTGCTCATCACTTTTTGGCACCGTTGTCGGGGAGGTGTCTGAGTAGAATGTGATTAATGCTTTATGTTCTTCTATTTCTTGTCTTCAATATTCTGCCATTAGTTTATTTCTGCAAAAGTAATCTAGTTGTTTCCTTTCTTTCAATTTTCATTATATGATTTCCTTTCCATTTTGCAAGTAGGATTTCAATTCATCAAGTAGCTTTTTCATTCTGTTAGAAATTTTCATTCAATCAGTAGTTTCAATCCTCTAAGTACTTTCAAAGTTTTAAAAAAAATACAAAACCAACCCAAAAATATTTCCTTTCATGCCTCGTAGGAATAGGGGAAACTTAGGAAATGTTTTGCCAAATACCCCCACTGTATCGAATAGCCAACCTTCTCTCTTCTTCGGTGGCTATCAATTGGACGAACCCTTAGGTGAGCAACTTAACATATTTGAAGAGCCTACAGGGGAAGAAGAAGAAGAGGAACCCATTCCTACTAAGCCAATGGCTGAAAACTGAAATGACAGTGGAGATAGAGAGAGAGTTGAGGGTACCTTCCCCATCAGGGAAACCAATGGGGATACTAAGATGAAAACAATAAGCCACTTTTCCCTACCTCATTTCCATGGCCTGACCACAAAGTACCTCGACACTTTCCTATTTGATTTTGTTGTTATATTCCAAACCTATGGCTATACAGATGATGAGAAAAAATAAAAATATTTCCATCTACCCTCAAGGATGCAACATTGCACTAGTTCATAGCTTTACCTAGAGATAGCATCACAACTTGGGCTGAGATGCAGTAGGCCTTTAACAAAAAATATCGGGACTACTGTCAGTCAAAGGATACTAAAGAAGAAATTTTCAGGATAACCACAGGTGATGATGAATCCTTACAAGACTACAAAGAAAGGTTCTAGCTCAGCTACAAAAGGGCCAGGTGCACACTTGACCCCGAGTCACTAAAGCTGGTCCTGCCTAGGGGAGTAAGAGAAGATCTTCTGGATACCTTGGAAGGAGGAGATATCTACCAATTATCCCATTAGGAAATCAAGACTCACTTTAGAAACCATTCTAGGGCAGCCAAGAAAAAGGGTAGGGGTATTCAACTTATGTCTAGTACATCATCTTCCAACTCCTCCATCAAGGGTGAAATTGGAAACATGTTGTAGTATTTCAAAAGTGAGATGTTGTAAACCGTTTCCTTGCAAGTGGATACCATGAACATTAAAAGGAAGCAGGAGGAAGCAGAGAGAGCCTTAGCCATCTTATATCTTAGATGCACGAGGAGGCATCCCAGGAATGAATGTTCGTTGAACTCTACTGAAATTTTCTCAATCTATGAGGAAAAACACTCCAAAAATATGTGCCCATCTTTACCTGGACTCAAAGTTGTATATCAAGGAGCTGGAGGGGTCACTGAGTAGCTTTGCTACATTAACCAATGGAGACCTCTTGGTTTCTGACCGTACCAACAGGGCATGCAAGCATCATCCCATGCATATTACAACCCCAACTAAACCCCAACTATAACTTCTTAGGGACCCTGTGCTCATCCTTCCTGGTCTACACCCCCTCCTTGGTCCTATTCATCTCAGTATCATTCCCAGCGAGCTAGCCAGTCAATTCAACCTTATGCTCCACCAAAACCTCACTGGAATACACCAATCTAGGGTTGGAGGCCCCAATACAATAATACTCCAGCTCTATTGCCTCCACCACTTTCCCAACCACAACTCCTACACTCTGCTTCACCGTAGCAACCCTGGATGCCTGCCCAACCAAATCTAAACCGAAACAATAGGAAGGCTCAGCATGTATAAAGTGGAGAGACATCATATCCAACTTATGCTATGGAAATCCAGGAGATTAACCTGATTTAAAGAAGAGTTCTCCTAGATAACCAACCTCCCCCTCTACCTAGGGAGGTTGAGGAAGAAGGAGAGGCAAGCAACCTTAAAATAAATCCACCCTTTCCTGAGAGATTAGCCCAACCACTCCAGCCTACCCTAGAAGAGACTGAACTTATGGGAGAATTGAAAAATCAATGTGTAAAGATCCCCATTTTCCAGGAAATAAAAGATATTCCCATTTACAATAAGTTGCTTAAGGATAAGTTCTTCAAGCATATAGGGAGGTGAAAAAGGGATGCCCCTACCATTAATGTCATTGGGTAGTTGTCCGACTTAATGTTGGCATAGGTAATATGTCCAAAATATTTAGACCCTGGAAGCCCTGTAGTAGATGTGCACATCAATGGCACCATTGGCCCACACACTCTGATCAATCTTCGGGCTCCATTAATGTGATGACCATGGACACCATGCTCAAGCTTAACCTCCAAGGTTCATTGAGGAACACCACAATAGTTCTACAACTTGCATATCGTTCCATAGTAACCCCTGAGGGAATTGTGGAGGATATGATGGTCTCCATTGACACCTGGTAGTACCCTACAAATTTCCTAGTTCTCCAACCTAAGGCTAAGCTTACCTATTACCCTCTCATCCTTGGGAGGCCATGGTTGGCCAGTGCCAATGCTTCATTAGCTATAGAGCTGGGAATATGTTGGGTCCCTATAATACTAGTGATTACCCCATTAATATTGTAGTTGCATCCCTTATTGATATTGTTGTGCCCCTATTATCCCCATATTATTATTACTGTGCCCCATAGAATCCCTCTATTGTTATTTTTGTGGCTTTATATTATTATTGTTAGGTTGGATGGGCTATATTGTGACTCATTAGACTCCTATATATAGAACGAAGGTTTTTTCATTTGAATCATCCAAGAATTGTTCATTTATGTAATGTAAAGGAGGTTTCCCCCTCGAAGAGGCTAAATTCTAAGGTGTTGATAAATATTTTCTATCTTTTCTTGAGTTGGTTTCATAACATTTGGTATCAGAGCTTCGTTGCTCCAAATAGGTCATCATGGCATTTTTTTATAACCCTTTTTTCTGTGATGTTTCAGAAGCTAAAATAAAAACCCATATGAGAAGAAATAGCACTAAATATCGGGTCCAAATTTCAAAGCTTTTTGCGCTATATTTTCAGAGATAAGATCTGAGGAAATTGGTCTTTTTGCAGACTTCTGATTACATTCCAAAAAGGTGACCTGGGGAAAATCGTCATAACCTTCTCTCTGAGAATCGGATTGAAATTTGATAAGAATGTATAGAAAGAGGATGGATTGTAGTTTCTTGTATATATTTCTCAAAGCTAAAGGTCAAAATAGTGATTTGTGGCACGTCATACAGGTTCGCTCTACTGAATTAGTCTATAATCAGGTCACTGTGGCAAATTTTGAATAACTCTTCCTTGGAGAATCTAATTTGGATTAGATTGGTGGCATTGGAAAGAGGACATAGAGGGCTACTTCAGGTTGCAATTCCAGAACTCGATGATTCAAAAGTATAGAGATACATCAGAGGCACTATCGAGCTCCTACAAAGTGAAAAAAGGTGTGTTGATTCTTTTAAATTTTTGCTTAAAATTGGTTTGAAAATTTATTTTGAAGGAATTCAAAGGGCATAGTAGAGCATTATTATCAGTAACTGATGCCCCGAGGAAAGAAAATGCAAACACCTAGTAAGCAACCTGAAAGCACAAGATAACCTCGTGGTGGCAGAGAATAGAATGAAACAACAGGCAGATCAACATTGCAACGAAAGAAGTTTTGATGTAGGTGATTGGGTATTCCTACGGCTACAACCATATAAGCAAATGTCCCTCAAGCAAGCTAAGAAGGATAATAAATTATCACCAAAGTATTATGGTCTGTACAAGGTATTGCAAAATATTGGTACTATGGCATACAAATTAGAGCTTCTCGCAGCTTCTCGATTGCACCCAATTTTCCATGTTTCATGTTTAAAGAAGTTTATAGGCGACAAGCTCCCAGTTCAAACAATATCGCCATAACTTGATGAGGAAGGAAAAATTATATTGGAACCGGAAGCAGTCAGAGAAACAAGAACTCGACAGCTACGAAATCGATCAATTTCAGAGTATCTTATCAAGTGGAAGAACTTATCCGCTGAAGATTCCACATGGGAGGATGAGAAATTTATACAGAAGCATCCAGAACTACTCAAGTGTTGAGGAAAACACATTTTTGAAGGAGAGGGGCATGTTGGATCCCTGTGATACTAGTGATTACCCCATTAATATTGTAGTTGCATCCCTTATTAATATTGTTTTGCCCTTATTATCCCAATATTGTTCTCACTGTGCCCCATATAATCCCTCTATTTTTATTTTTGTGGCTTTATATTATTATTGTTAGGTCAGCTGGGTTATATTGTGACTCCTTAGACTCCTATATATAGAAAGGATTTTTTGTCATTTGAATCATCCAAGAATTATTGATTTATGTAATGTAAAGGAGGTTACCCCCTCGAAGAGGCTGAATTCTAAGGCGTTGATATATCTTTTCTATCTTTTCTTGAGCTGTTTTCATAACAGAATATGACCATCAAGAATGGGCATATGTACAAGTAGTTAGTCCTATACCCTCTGATGAACCTCGGTATTGCAATAAGAATGCTACAACTCCCAACGCTACTGACTTTAATTATCAACCTAGGGTTCGTACAAAATTAAGAGGTATTAACACTATATGTGCAGCATACAATGTGTCCTTCCTTTTCTGTCATGATGTGACAGAGTGCATGTACTGAAGTAAAATCCTAAGCTAATTGCATAAAATGAAATGCTTGAAATGGAACCCTAACCCATTGTAAGAAAGAAAGTACAAGGAAAGAGAATGAAATCAAATGCTAAAACACAATTTTCTAACTAACTCCTAAGAGGCTTTTCTTCAAAAGAATGCTAAGCTAACATGTATGCAATCCTACTATCCTAAGAATGAAAATTCAAAACATCAAACCTTCTACGGTTGTTCATGTAAATGAATAAAATATTTTTTTTTTCTTTTAATCATTTTATCTTGACGAAAATGAGGTGGTAGTCTGAAATTCGACTACAGGTTAACTTTGTAACCAATCAGTTGCACACAAACAGATTCTATACGTATATTTTCACCCTGAGGGTCCCACTTATCTGACCAATCACTATCGGTCCCTCATTGACTTCTCCTTTTATCAAGCACTTCAATCCACCCCGTTGATCTCACTTCTCCACATCCAACGGATATTGCGTTGTCCGCTCCTGACATAAGGAAAACCTTCAATTTTTCCACAGAACCAAAAACAATTAAAACCCTAGTTTGTAACCTTATCATGTTTGAAATTTAGGTTAAATCACATGCATCTTTCGATGTGATCACTGTCAGATCCCTTCCCTTCATAATGAATGGCTATGAACGATCCAGAATTCAATTGGATTAAATCACAGTCCATAAAATATCGCGTCCTAAATCTGGATTAAATCACGTGCATCTTTTGATACGATTACCATCAGATCTAACCTCTCTGATCCAGCAACTATCACGTAGCTCGCCTGCCAACTAGCATGGCCGATCTCCACTTTCAATCAATCTCGCATGATCCAATGATTATCGCACAATATCATGCTCCAACTAGCACGATGGTTAATACTCTCAAAGCAAGTGAGAAAAGTTGCTTCTCGTGCTACGTGTTGCCCACTAAAGGTAATCGCGTGAATTTTAGGAATACCACTTCCCACCTTTAAGCTGCGCGAGATACCACTTACAATCTTTGGAAAACTTCCCACGTTCTCAATACGAAACTTAAAGAAAGACATTTAACTAAGTGTTTAGCGCTTAATCTTAGTGTTAACTCTTAACGCTAATTGACTATGATTTTACCAATAAAATACAAAAATAGAAAAAAGTACTCAATTAGGGTCCAGAATGATGATACACATATATAAATGAATTTTTACACTAGAACAGTGTGTCCTTACCAAACTTCAATCAATTTTTCAGCAAAAAGGAAATTATAGAGTCTTGGCCCTCTTGCCTCGATTACAATAGTTTGTTTGAACTTTGTTTCAATCTCAAACCCTATATCTATCACACGTCTCTCTTATTTACTCTATTCTCGATCATCTAATCTCTTTGTCATTACATTCTTTCCTCTTTTATGAATCAAATCCTCTCCTACTGCATTGACAACTCAATCTCTATTTTTATTACTCAGCCATTAAACCCCTATTCTCAAGCTATGATACACATCTATACTAACACTCATCCCTTAGTCTAAAAATAATACAATAATCTAATTATTACTATAATTAAAGAAAAGATAAATTCGAGAGATCAACCAATCTAGATTTGGGAATAAGAAGACTAATCTAAGCAACTCGATGATTATTATGAACTTGCAAAGCTTTCCCAAGGATGAAATAATGTGTGATCCTACAAAATAACTTACATCCACCATTTAAATGAATCTTACAACAAGAAATCATTAATACTAAATGAAAAATTAGAAAGAAATAAACACTAGAGATGCATGCGAATAAGCGATGAAAAGAAGGAAAGAAAATGATACAAAAGGGCAATGAGGCTCCTGGGATGGCCAAGCCCAAGGAAACTCAAAGACCTATGGAGGAGAACAATATTTAGAGGTTTCACATGACATCAATCTTCACTATTTTCATCAATCGAATTACATCCCTGCAAGAAAATACAATGGAGCTGCAAAAAATACAAGCTCTCTACATCATAACACTAATAAATGAAAAAAACTCCTAGAGGAAAATTCGACTTGGTACTTATACAAAATGATAAGGAGTCATTCCCCACGAATGGAGGAAGCTTTCCCCAACAAAATCCCTTGACAGTGGATCTAGTCCCCTTGATTGGTGGATCTGCGCCCTTGATTAGTGGAACACATTCCTAGATTTTCTCAGTCGTTGGAGTTCCACAATTTGTGCCATAATTCCATAATATCTTATTGACTTATTATTTATTATTGATCCTCTAGTAGTAGAGAACAAGTCCCTAAATTATCTCCTCCTCCAACTCTTTGTAATCTGCCCAATATTCTCATAATATTCCACAAAAATAAATAATATTATGCACAAATATTCAATTATTCATAAATGTTCCTAATGAATATATTAAAGTTAAAAATAAATTATCTAATGCAGAAAGAGAGGTTTAATGTGTTGAAGGATGGTCATAGGCCTTAAGTTATTATTTAATTTAAAGGCATGGGCCTTAATTCATGTCTACTTTAGAGGCCCATCATATGCCCCTGCTAATAGTGTTGCTCATCCTCTGAGAAACTTAGTGTCCTTATTGTGCCTCATCTGTGGCCCTGGTTGCCTCTCTCTTGTGCATTAAGAATATTGGCTACAAGTTCTGCAAGGACAAGCCCAAAAACATATTTGTGCAAAGAAAAATCATTATTTCTTAAGACCATTATCTTGCCTTCTTCCCCTTATTCAAGATTGGTTCTTGAATATTTTTCAATTTGCTAAGGTCTTCCACACCCTTACCAACCCTTTGCTACCTTGTTATGCCATTTGAACACCTCTAACACCTTCAAAACACATTTAGATGAGTACTAGGACATCCTTTAGGAATTCCTGTCAAAACTATAGGAAACCCTATTAAAACTACAAGAAACCAGTTTTCAGCATAAATGATATACTGAGGTTAGGGTAGGCCCTCTACTTGACTCCCATTCATTTCTCCCATTTTTAGGTCCTGGACAAAAGCTAGAAAGAGATTGGAGACTTCTCAGAACACCTATTTTCATCATTGTAGTTTGAATTCTACTTTGATGGTGAATGCCTTATTTCTTTTTGTTGCCTTCTTCTTCTTGCTTGTAGCCTAGATGATTGCCTAATGGTCTTGGAGTTCTCTGTTTTGATTAGGTCTCTCTTAGGCACTATCATTTTGGGTTTTAGTAGACTTTTTCATTTCTTCCTTCTTGTAGCAGCATTTTGCCTTCCTGTAGTAGTCATTCCTTCTTCCTTCAGAGTCTTCTAACTGTATGGGAGTGATGAGAAATGATGAAGAGGGATTGGATGATGATGCTAGGGCTCAAAGGGAGTAGTGTAGGTTTGTGAAAATGGAGAGGGTGCTTTGTTTGTTTTTCCTTTTCGAGAATGAAATGGGATGGACGAATGATGAATAGATAGTGAATATGAAGTGGATGGAGGGCTTAGAGTGTTGTGGTGACTTGGTCTTTGCACAAATTTCTTCTTTAACTGCTGTCCTCATTCGTGGAAATCATCACCCTTCATAATTTGACTTTACATTATTGCACAAGTGAAGGTGTGAGCTGCAATCAAATAGTTGAAGGCGGCTGAGACTACTGACCCATCCTTAGCTGATAAAACCTAATCTTTCATGCATTGACAACAAATTTCTAACTATAATATGCTCAAGAGAAAAGGTTAAGAATATTTCATAATTGTACCTACCTGATGGTTGTTGGAGAGACATGCATCCTGTTGATGAGTTGATGTTGATGTGTAGGTATTGGATGTTGATCTTGATGATCTTGATGCTGCTGCTATGCTCTGGAGGATCTTCTTTGACCTCTAGCTCTCCTTTAAAACTACTCACTGCCAATGTTGTAGGTGTTGTTCTGTATTTTGTAGGTTTATAGGACAATGAATTTTTGTCCATATCTCCCAAACGATAGACTGGATTGAGCTAAAACTTTTTTGAGAATGTTTCCACCATCATTATTCACTTCTGCATAGAAACATTTTGGTCAATGGATGCACAAATATTGAGAAAATGCAAAAATGGATAAAGGTGGTGGAGGCCAATTTCATGGAAATCGTGCACTGGAATTTGCTAAAACTTCTTGAGCATGTTACCATCATCCATATGCATCTCCCAATGAAAAAAATTAACAAATGGATGCATGGTTTTCAAGTTATGGAAAAAACAAATTTATGCTCTATGTATTTTTGCATCCTATAAGAAAACATAACATCCAGTAGTTTTTTTTTGGACAACAAAAAAACTGAATGGTAGAAGCTTGAGAATGATGGGTGGAAGGTGAAAATAGATGAGGGTGATGGATTGGCATGGCCTTGGCCTTGTTGGACAATTTGAGCAAAGGAAGAGAAAGTCAAAATTTGACTTCTTTTGACTAGGCTTGACGAACTTGTTCTTGTTTCTTGCAAATGTTGGAGAGTACATGCATTTATCAAAGAGATGCATGGAGCAAGGATTTCTTTTATTTTATTTCTTTTTTAATTCTAGGCCTACTTTCCGCCTCAATGAGTTTTCCAACTATTAGGTCTACCTAGGCACCTCAAAGGAGGTTTTGACCTAGGATCTTTTTTTTTTCTCTTTTTTCCTTTCTTCAACCTATTAACACCTCATGGAGGATTTCAATCAATGAGCCAATATAAGGTGCCTCCAAGGAGGTTGTCACCTTAGATTTTTTTTTTTCTCTTTTCTTTTATTATTTTTTTTTTGTTCTACCCTATCCTGCTTGAGAAACAAAATAACTTTCAAGTATAAGAATACTTCAAATGGAGCCATGTGCACATCAAGATTACAAACACAATGATGTGGAGGCTTGAAATGTATGTTTTAACATGTACCTGGATTTTAGAGACAAAATGATTTGACTTTGAAAGGATCAAGCGTATTTGAGGAAGACAGTGATGTTGCACCTTATGACTATTTGGAACCATATTTCAATATAGTTGTGATGCCCCTGGTCCACTTGCTGATTTGAATCATTCTTCATGTCTTCTTCTACCATGACCTTCAAATCTTCCTCTTTGTGTGTATTGCTCTCTTGAATACATGGAGGATTTTCTAGTAACCATGAGGGTGCTTTCTGAATCTCTGATTTTGATGTCTTCTTTTCACCAAGTGCAACTCATGATTCTTTGATATTCTCTTTTGAATATTCTTCTTTTGGATGTAGTCCTTCAACGATATCAAGAGAGTCTCTTTTTTGTGATACTCTTTTTGAGAAATGGTGAATACCATTGAGCTTAAGAGGAGATGTTTGGAAGTGTTGTACCTTAGCATTGTAAGTGGGTTGAGATACTTCAATGTGTGGGTTTGAAAATGGCAATACAGGTAGTTGAGTGGGAGTGGATATTTGAGATGGATGTGGATGGGGTTCTCGTTGTGCTAGAGGTGAATGATATGGATAACATGGAGTTGGGTATGGAGGATACTAAGGAAAGTATTAAGGATATTGTGGAGGGCTTCCATAAGTTTCTTTCCAACCTTGTTGCCAAGATTGGCTTTGGGATTGAGATGGCCAATGTTGCCAAGGAAAGGGTGTGTTCCAATTACTTTGAGGTGGATATGCATAACCCTGAAATTGTGAATTAGGCTCTTACATCATATCAGGCTGAATAGGCTGCCATGGTTCTCTTGGAGCTACACAACATTGATGCATTGGCAATTGACTTGCTGCATTGTCTTCTTGGTGAACTTTCTTCAACCTTGGTAATGATGGACAATGTTTAACATCCTGTGATTCTGCAACACAAATATCAACATTTTATTTTCCTTCATCTTCCATTCTTAACATTTCTCATTGTTTTGTTAGATTGCTATGAATTTTTGTTTTAAAATCATCAATAAAATTTCCAAGTTTATCTTGACTTACTGATCTTTATGCTCACTTACCTACCCTTGCTTTTCCTCTTGATATGTGTTTGCATGTTTCACAAATTTCCTCAAATGATAATTGGTATACATTACCTCTATTCTTGAGATTAAGGATATCAATCCACTCATCCCTAATTGTTATAAGTAAGAGGGCTTTTAGTGTGTCGGATCCTAAATGATGTAGTTTTCCCCTCTTAACATGATACATGAACCTTTCTGTTAGATCCTCTAGACTCTCATCTTCTCTTTGATTCATTCTAAAGATTTATTCTTTAAGATCATGATGTTTATATTTATCTAGAAATATATTTTTCATATCATTCCATTAACTTATTGAATTAGTCCCTAAACTCATGAACCATTTAAGAGCTCTATCCTTCAAAGTTGCTGGAAACAATCTTAGATTTTGACTTTTTAATAAGTTACCATAAAATCTACAAACAATCTCAAATTCAAAGAGAATGGTTTCTGGATCCTCTTACCTTAGACCATGAAAGTTTGGAAGAAAATATGCAGGGATGTTCTTCATGTGCACACTACCATCAATATCTGGAATGGGAAATCCGAAAGGATCTTCCTCATTGTCATCATCGCCATCAATTTCTTCTACATTCTTCACCATCTTCTTCTTCTACCTAAAAAAGTGAATGGTGATATGACTCTTACTGCACCATGTGATCAAAAGGGGGGGTGGCTTGGTGCTGGAGAAATTTTGTTTTTGTTTTTATGATTGAATGAAAAGTATAATCCAATGCAATTTTATACTTTTGAAATTAAATATGCCTAATGATTTTTTATTTTTTTTGCAAAAATTAAAAAGAAATGAGTCAACTAGGGAAGAAAACAATGCATAATTTGACACCTCCCTAGCAACAGTGACAAAAAGTGATGATCCTCGATATTACAACAAGAATGCTACAACTCCCAAGTTTACCGACTTTAATTATCAACCCGAGGTTTGTACAAACTTAAGAGGTATCAACACTATATGTGCAGCATATAGTGTGTCCTTCCATTGTTATCAAGATGTAATGGAGTGCATGTAATGAAGTCAAATCCTAAGCTAATTGCATAAAATGAAATGCTCGAAATGGAACCTTGACCTATTGTAAGAAAGACAGTACAAGGAAAGAGAATGAAATCAAATGTTAAAACACACCATTTCCTAACTAACTCTTACGAGGCTTTGCTTCAAAAGAATGCTAAGTTAACATGTATGCAATCCTACTATCCTAAGCATGCAGATTCAAACCATCAACCTTCTATGACTATGCATGTAAATGAATAAACTAAATTTTCTTTTCTTTAGTCTTTTTTTCCTAACAAAAATGATGTGTTAGTCTGTAATTCAACTACGGGTTAACTTTGTAACCAATCAACTGCACATAAACAGATTTTGTATGTGGATTTTCACTCTCATGATCCAGCTTACCTTGGGTGCCCATGTAAACTTATTTAGGCAGGTTGTTTGAGGGCGCCCGTGCCAACTCGTTCAAGCGGTCAGGTGAGGGCATACGTGTAAGCTCGTTCGGGTGGGTTAGGTGAGGGCGTGCTTGGGCAAACGAGCCCGTATCAAAAATGCTAAGTTGTGACCCAAGGTTGGCTTTGTTTATGTTCGTGCAAATAATTTGCCTAGCTCTCCCTTGTCCCTTCATTTCGGTCATGTGGGTGCCC
>APFE030580684.1:1035-27390 GCA_000404065.3 Pinus taeda
CCAAATGTTATGAAACCAGCTCAAGAAAAGAGAGAAAAGATAGATCAACGCCTTAGAATTCAGCCTCTTCAAGGGGGAAACCTCCTTTACATTACATAAATGAACAATTCTTCGATGATTCAAATGAAAGACCTCCTCTCTATATATAGGAGTCTAAGGGGTCATAACATAATCAGAGCCTACATAACAATAATAATGTAAGGGCACAATAATAAAAATAGTGGGCTTTTATGGGGCACAATAGTAACAATATGGGCACTACATGGGTACATCAATATAATAAGGGGTATAACTCAATAGTAATGGGGTAATCACTAGAATTATAGGGACCCAACAGTAAGTAAATTTATAAATATGTTTCTTTTAAGAGACGTTGCAACATTTTCACTCTAAATAGAATAGTTCTAAAAGGTTATAAGGCCTTCTTATCGATCGAAGAACATATTTATTTTTATATCTATCAATTGCATTACAAAATATAATAGATATAAAATGCTACTCAATTTTATAACATAATCATCGCATAATTTTTTATGGGGAAGAATGTCAAAAAACATTAGGAGGGGAAAAAATCAAGAGGATGATGGGAGACGTTTTACCTTAAGTTGAACGCGGGGGCTTACATCCCATAAGGGTTTTAAGAGAAATAACTAAAACGCATTGTAGGAAACACGGGCACATTGAAGGGGTACTGAAGGAATATTGTCCCTTGGTAAGTTATATATTCATTATATATTATGTTTATAATAACTTTATTTGTAAAATTTTATATTGTTATAATATTTGTTATGTAGACTAATTTTAATTTGCCTGACTGTTTCTAATTATATAGTCAAGCTGGCCCCCTATCCCATGTATGAATGCCCCATGTAGTAGTATTAATGTTGTTCAAGCTAAGGAACATGGAGAAAATCAAGTTAATGATCTTACGAAAGAAGATGATAATAATAACATAGTTCAAGATGATGGGACAAATGAATTTATCCAATACTTGTTCACTTGATGAGTCAATAATGAGGATGAGGACAATGATTATAATATTGTTGATGAACCTTTGCTAGAAAAGGAAACAATGCCACTTTATGAAGTTTCAAAAGAAAATACTCTCTGATACATTATTGTTGGTGAGCTTATAGGTTTTTAATGGTTTGTCAAACATTTGTATGACATAGATCCTAAGGTATGTAATATGTTTCATCACATATTATACATAAAGGTTGATTTCCCCCCTTTTTTTGTTAATTAATGTGTAAAATAAGAATGAAATATTTACGATTAACATTCTTTACACTAACTAGTGATTTTTTATGTTGTAGATTGTTGCGTGAAATTATGTTATTATCATCAAACATTTTACCTTGCACATACTGATATTTATATACCAATATGAAAGAAATTGAAATGTAGTATCAAGCTATAAACGATTGTCCTGATGATCGCATTATATATTATGGACAACATGCATAAAAAAAAAAATCCCGCAATGTCAGAGTAGTAGATATTGAACCGATCAAATAACAAAAAGGCGCCTCAAAAGGTTCTTCATCATATTGCCATAGTACCATGTTTGCAAGGATTGTTCAAGTGCGAAACCATAAAATAGTTTATGGATTACCATGCACAAAAGAGAAGTGGAGGTGGTGTTCTTTGAATGCCTACAGATAATTATGCATTTAGGGAAATTTAGGAAAAATGACCACATTTTAAAGACGAACCTCGTAATGTTAGGCTTTCATTGACAGTTGGTAGTGTTAATATGTTTGGAGAGCTCAAGTCTATTTACTCAATGTGGCTATATTTTTTTATCAACAATAACCTTCCTCCTAGGATGTTAATAAAGGGGGAGCACATAATATTAACAATGATTGTTCCAAGTATTTGTTTACATTATTATTCTAAATGCAACATTTTCATTTATCTTGTTTGTTCCATAATATCTTATATTTGTTTATTTACTTATATATGCACATATCATGGTAGTAATTATGTGTAATTTCAAACAATTACTAGCTAAGTACCAAGTTAAAGATATGAATTTATATATTGAGCCTCTTATCGACGAGTTACTAATGTTATGGGATGACATAACTATGCATGACATCTGTAAACCAGTAAGGTAGAGGTAATTTCAATTCCATGGAATACTTGTACGGAAAATTCGTGATGCCCCAGGACTAACACATTTTTGAGGTATATAACATGCCAATATTACACTTTAATAATATATAATTATTTGAAGATATCATGCATGTTTTTAAAAAAACCCTGCATATAATTGACATTAATATATCTCTTAATGCAGGTCTTCAAACAAAGGGTAAATTTGCATGTCCATTTTGTGGTCTTAAGATGAAATCTCATCGTTCAATTTTTTTTAGGAAAGGAGGTGTTTGATGAGTATAGGCACTTCCTCTCCAAGAACCATAGGTATTGCACTAATGAAAAACTTATTTTCAATGTGAAAGAAGAGACTATTGTTGGGCGCGGGATCCCCCAAGGAAAGTTTTGGGGCTTAGAGCCCAGATTTTGGTCAAAAATTGTAACTCCGATGTAAAGACTCTGCATTTTGTGAGCGCGGAGTGCTTAGCTTGTAAAGAGTCATAAGGTTGTCCGCCCTCAATTTTGTAATGTAATTTCGGCTATAGAGATCTACCCATGGTCTGCGGACCATGGGATTGTATAAATAGAGTGAGGCTCTAAGTAAATAAAGATATGATCTAATAAAAACATGGAATAGAAGCATAATGGAAGAACATAAGTGTAAGTCTTGTTTGGGTCGTAGAATAGGAGAAGGCTTTGCATCTGAGTGTGCAAAGGCCTAGTAGTCCGCAGCTGAGTGCACAGACCCCTGCAGCTGAGTGTGCAGGGTGAGTCGAGTTTGTAACGTTTGAAGGCATTAATAAAGAGAAGTTTCATATCAATTACGTGTATTTATTTCCCGTTTTATTGGGTATAAATTGCACTTCTATTGTTTATATGATGCGCGAATATATATGACTGTATTGATTAAGTGAATACAAGATAGAATATCTGTTTACGCTAGGTTGACTAACATTTGTAAGAAGATAAGTAAGATTCACGATGCAGTTTCAGGAAATAGTGCAGTTTGCTACCATAGCAGCGAAAAATCATCTCAACCCCTGGTTAGGGTTGCGCGAAAGGCAATTATAACATAGTGCGAGGGTATTGAAGGTTAGAACAGTGCGTGAATTAACTTGCGCGAAGATATGCACAATTGGACTATATCGACACCACAGACATCTCAAGGGTGCGGAAACTTGGTTCCAACATCCCCCCATACTGCTTTGGGTGAGACTTCAGTCCGCGCTCTGCGGGTTGATGCCGAAAGGGCCAATAGTGTAGGGATTTGTTTGGCTAAATAACTCCGAACTTGGGTCAGGCCCCCTCAAGCCAGCAACTATATTAAAACCATGAAGAATGACACCTCCCCTATGGAAGTTGTAATATAACAGAAATCGTCAAGGTATGCAATTTGTTTATGTGTCATATATAAAATTTTTGAATTTTTATTTTTATATAATTTTTTTTACTGTATTTGATAATTATTGTTTTTATTTTTTCTATGATTCATCATGAAGGTTTTGAAGGTATTAATAATGGGGTTCCACAAGGAATGAAAAGTCATCCCACTCAATTCATGAGGTTCCCCTACTATGAGTACCTAAGAATAGTTCATTTGTTTGATACAATGCATATTGGGAAGAATGTGATAGAAACATTATGGTGAATCATAGATGTTAGGAGGGATAAAAAAAGAACTATCAAATTTGTAGTGATATTCAGGAAACCAATCACGCAATGCAAAGTGTGATCCGATCAAATAGTGATGGGGACCGAAATAGCCTTCCATGGTTATTAATAGAGAAGCAAAGAAATGATGTAAAAGAGGTCATTCAAAGAACTGAATTTCCCACAGGTTTTTCTTCAAACATAAAAATTATCCTAACAAGGAAAGATGTATTTAGTGGGGTAAAAACACATGATTGGCATACCTTTATTAAGGTAATGATTTTGTTACATATATTTCTATATTGGTATGCATCTTCATAGTTTTTTTGGTCTACTTTTGATTAAAAAAATAATGATTCATTTTTATTGTTACAATATGTTCTACCTTTATCTCTCCCAGATGACTTTGACAACAACGCCAAAAATATATATGTATATGTATATGAATATGTATATGTATATGTATATGTATATGTATATGTATATGTCTATGTCTATGTCTATGTATATACAGAGGTAAGTAGCGATTTATATGAAAAATGTTTTTTTAATTTGTTGTTCAACTTAATGACGTCTATTTTACTTGTAATGTAATATATGATGATTTTTGAAACATGTTATTTGATTGTATCATCTGTAGATGGTTGTCATTGAAAGAAATCAATAAAGAAGATATAAAGTATTGGAAGAGAGAAATTCCTCAACTAATGTGTGAAATGCAAAAGTATCTACCTTCGACATTTTCAATGCACAAGAAAACCATCTCATACACCAAGTTGAGGAGATTGAACTGTGTGGACTTGTACACACATGGTCAATGTGGATGGTGGAGAGGCACTTGAAATCATTGCAGGCTTTAGTTAGACAAAGAGCACGTTGTGAGGGTTCTATGGCAGATGGATATATGGTATATCAATCCATGGTGTATATAAGTTAGTATATTCCTAAATTAGCAGTAAATATGAATGTTGATTGTATTTGGGATATGAATTCCATCAAAAAATTTGAATGGGAGCACCTATTAGGGGGAACATAGAATAAACAAACTCAGAGGTAATTACATATTTTATGTGGAGATTATTTATAATACATATTTTTTATTTTTTATTTATATCATAGTTATTTAATTTTTATTCATTAATAAATTATTAATATTGACCACTGTAACTAATATTTATTGGTGAAGTATGCTTTTCTGATAATGTTGATAAAGAGTGGGATGCACTACATATGTATATTATAAACAGTCTTGACTAGATGAAGGTACAAATTGAAAGATGTATACGATGTGATGGTAGGTTACCATGGGAAGGGGTGTCTACATTGGTTATAGAAGCTCATCGTAAAGGATATACCAATATTATGAAGAGGAAAATTCATTTAGTAAATGGTTTGAAAGATAAACATGCATGCAAGCATTTTCACCCTGTAATATTTTATTAAGTTATTTTATAAATTATTAATGTGAATACAAGTGTTTTTTTCTAAATACTTTCCAATTTATGTAAATATGTTTATTATTTGACAATGCCTTTTATTATGTGTTTGGCATATTATAGTTGAAACACCACAAGTCTATGTGGTATAATGGCCGTAAATTTCACATCAAAAAGTTGGATGAAAATAATAAAACTTTTGATTGTGGGATAACTGCAATATTCCATGTCACTAATGTTTCCTCTAGAAGTGGCACATGTCCACAAGTCTCTGAAAATCAATATTGTGGGTATTTGGATGACATACTTGAGTGCGACTTTAATTCCTTCAAATTGGTTATGTTCGACGTCAAATGATACATGCTACAAATGAAAATGATCCTAATAGAACTATTACTCAACATGATAACATATTTACCATGATTAATACAAGGTCATTTGGGCTAAGACCAGATCACTGTGTTCTTCCAAGACAACCAAGTATTTTACTTAGATGTTCAAGGTAGAGGAGGTTTATCCTATCTTGTTAAATATGATCTAAGAGGAAGGCCAATAGAGTATAATGTAGTGTAATAAGATGATATGGTAGAAGATGATGATGTATAGGAGAAATTACTTGATGTGTTAGATGAAGGCACCGAAGAAGTTCAAGAATATGTTAATCAAGACAATGTTCTAGATGAAGATGATATCGATAATGTACGGTCAGATGAAGAACTTGAATAAGTCAAATGAAACATAGGAGACAATGTTCCTAATGATGATAACTAGGATGATATGATTGGAAATGACGTCATTGATGATGATGCTGATATGGCTAATTCTTTGTTCAACATCAATTCTGAATCAGATGATACATATGTTGACTTGGATGAAAAATAATATTAATGATATCAAAATGTTGAAATATACAAGGTATGTGTTTAGATTTTTTAATTGATTTGTCCTCTTTCATTTACCTTAATTTTTTGTTTTCTTAGTTTGTAGCTATGCTTACTTCTTACTATGTTGCTTTCAAATATTTTATAGTAGATAAATTGGGTATTAGGGAATTGAGAGTGATTTGAGGGGGGGGGGGGGAAGGAGAGGGATGGTCAACATAGGAACTTCTTCCTTCACATGGTTGGCTTTGTTTAGTAGAGAATATATTATTCTTGAAAACATGAGAATCTCATTGACGTATGTATCTAGCCCCATCAAGGGTTAGACACTCAATTGGTCGAGTACCCATCGTCAAAGCACCTAAATTTTCTATTAAGAGGTCATGGGTTAAAATCTATCGACACTCTTGGCATAAGTTAAATGTTCAATTCACTTAATATTTATAAACTAATGGAAATTATGCTTTCATTACTTGACATTGTATAGAGGGGGTTGTGAATAGGGCCAATCTTGAAATTTTTCAGTTTGTTCTTGTATGCACTAGAATTTAACATGGTTATATTAGATGCACGTGTTGATGATAGGTTCTGAGACTCAAATATGACTCACACAAATAATTCAACATAATTATGACATAAATGTCAAGGAGATGACATTACTTATTCTTTTTTATTGTCCTTATGATGGTATGTATTTACTAACCCCGTCGAGGGTTAGGCACTCAATTAGTCAAGTACCCATCGTTAGAGCACCTTAATTTTCTATTGAAAGGTCACAAGTTCAATTATCTCGATGCTCTCAGGGTTAAATAAATGTTCAATTCAATTAACATTTAGAAATTAGTGGAATTATGCTTTGGTTAATTGACCTTGCATAAAGGGGGTTGTGAATGGGGCCAACATTGATTTTTTTTTAGTTTGTGCTTGTATGCACTGAAATTTCACATGGTTATAGTAGATGCACACGTTGATGCTATGGGAGGGTTCCAAGACTCAAATATGACTCACACAAAGAATTCGACAAAATTATAACATAAATGTCATGGAGATGAAATTATTTGTTATTTTTTATTGTCCTTATCATGGTATGTATGTACTAGCGCCATAGAGGGTTAGACAGTCAATTAGTCGAGTACCCATCCTCAAAGCACCTTAATTTGCTAATGAGATGTTGCATGTTCAATTATATTGAGGCTCTCGAGGTCAGGTAAATGTTCAATTCATTTAACATTTAGAAATTAATCAAAATTATGGTTTTATTAATTGACCTTGCATAGAGGGACACTGTTGATTTTCTTCTTTTTTTTTCTTTTTTTATTTTTTCTTTTCTTTCAGTTTGTGCTTGTATACACTAAAATTTGACATGGTTATAATAGATGCATGCATTGATGGTATGGGAGGGTTATGAGACTCAAATATGACTCACACAAGGACTTCAACAAAATCATAACATAAATGTCAAGGAGATGAAATTATTTATTGTTTTTTACTCTCGTTATCATGGTATGTATTTAATAGCCCCAATGAGTTTAGGTGCTCAATTGGTTGAGTACCTATCGTCAAAAAATTCAATTTTCCCAACGCTCTTAAGGTTAGGTAAATGTTCAATTCACTTAACATTTAGCAATTAGTCGAAATTATGATTTAATTAATTGACCTTTCACAGAGGGGGTTGTGAGTGTGCCCAACGTCGAAATTTTTCCAGTTTGTGTTTGTATGCACTGGAATTTGACATGGTTATGATATATGCATGTGTTTATGGTATATGAGGGTTTTGTTGATGGCTAAAAAGGATCGAAATGAACAATGGGGAGATCACCTGATCATGGACCCAATTAATCCCTTACCTGTTTGGGATGGTGATTTCGACTAGTTCAAATGGGTCTAGTTACCCTCACTCTCCCTATTGACTTGTGATTCTATAATTAATTATCAACAAGAAGAGTCAATCAGACTTACCCTCTTGTGACATGTTTGCAAGAAAGCAATACTTAAGCTGGCATAAGGGCTCAACCAAGCTATCAATGTGGTTGCTCCTGTGTAAGGAGACTTCTAAAATATGAGGATTGAATCTAAATCTAAATCTAGATGCAGGCCTATTTATTAATGCATAAAATCAAAGCAAACTACTCTAACTTGATACCTAGGAGATAGCTCTGAAATATCATGTGTATGGATTTAGATATGATGGGGATTTAACATGATTTTTATGATGAATATTAAGTTGTTGAAGAAGTTCTAACAACTAATATTGTTATTGCAAAACATGCTCTATTTTAGAGATTAAAACAATGAAATATGAACCATTAAAATTTGGAAAAAGTTCACACAATTTTAATGACAATTAAATCGTTTATAATGATAAATTTCTCAGTAAATATTTATTCATAAATTTATTCAAACACAAGAGAAAATCAATAATAAATAACAAATCTATAAAACTATTAGATCATATAGCTGATCTACTATATAACAATTCATATATTAAAAAAAAAGTGTGAAACATGGAATAATTGGCACAAATTTTCCATTAAAAGAAAAATTTATTAACAAATAAAAGTATTGAAATACAATCTTAAACTGGACTCTTTCTCTATTTTAACAATGAATATCCAACATCCCTCCAAAAATCATCAACTTTGCTAGCAAAAAAATGAGCTGCAATAGTGAAAATATGCTTCTCTAGTAAAGTTATCTTGAAATTAAACCCCCAAAGCTAAATATGAGTAACCCCCTCAAATACAAATAAATAATAAATAAATTAATTAATAATAATAAAATAAATAATAAATTAATCCTTCTCACAAAAGTGCTAAGAATCTCCTAATTGCAAAAAAGAGGAACCCTTTCTCCTTCTTTTACAACTTATTTATAACTACAAAAAGAAATCTACAACATGAAGAGTTGTTGAAGGTAATTTTGATCCCTAATTTTGAAGCCACAAATCTTCCTTTTCCTTTTTTGTTATTCCAATTTCATTGCTCCAAATCCCTTAGGTTTGGTCTCTTTAAAAAATTCCTTGCAAAGACGAAATATTAAAAAAAAGATACCCAGATTTATAGATTTATGAAAAACAACAAACAAATTCAAAACTAAAATGAGAAATTAATAAAACAAAAAGTATGCTTTCCCTTGATTTTGATTGTCCCTAGTGGATATATTCTTTGGAAAAATTGATAATCTAAAATGAATTTACAATAGCAAGCCACTTTGGGCCAACCAAAACTCTCGAATACAAGTTCATAAATTGAATTTTAGTTGCAAATTTGTAGCTGTAGCTTCTGCTGAATCTTTGGAATGATTATTAAAATCCTTCTCCATGGAACAAGCTTTCCAAAAAGATCTCATTTTCTCAATTTTATTGAGTAGAACTCAAGATATCAACCTCCAAAATATGAATTTCAAAAATGAATTAATCTTTTGTTATATTCATAAAATTCAGGCTCAATTTATTAATTTTCTATTTGAATAAAATTTAAAATAGTTAGAAATAAATAATAAAAACAAAAAATAATAATTATAAAAAATAAAATAAAACAAAATTTAAATAATAATAAAAAACAAATAATAAAATAATAAATTAAAGGGCTCATGGAAATTAATGGGCTGATGACAATTACATGGAGGAGTGTACGTTTATGATGAACACGGAGTAACAGAGAGGAGTGGGCATATGAGCGGACGTCAAAAATCCCATGTGATTAATTTGAAAAAGTTTTTCTTTGTTAATTATGGATCACAAAAGTTTAAACTCAGAAATTTTAAATTCTATAAAAAAATCTTTCCGAATTTCTCTATTTGTTATATTTGGTATATGTGTAATCACTTTGAGTCCTAGTCATCTCAAAACGATTTCAAATATGTACAATTGCAAACCTCTTGGGAATGGGGAACCAGAAAATATTTCCCTCTCTATATATATATATTTTGTAATATATTTATATTATATAACTTTTCATCTACCAATATATATATATATTATATTTTAATAATATTTTATTTTTTAATTTTTAATTACAATATTTTTATATGTTAACAATATTTAAAAAAAAAATCTAATTATATTAAATAATTTCTATTAATTAAATCAAACTAATAATTAATTAAACTAACAATTTTTAATTAAATAATTATATTTACAATAATTATATTTAATTAACCAAATTAATGTTATTTAATTAAAGCTAAATTTATTAATTTATTAAATTAATTAAACATGAATTTTATTCACATTTATAAAAACAAAATAAAGTATAAATTTACATATTTTATGTTTAGGTAGCAAAATTTGACCAAACTTTGACTCAGGGTATCTTCCAAACCGTAAGTCAAAATGAGATGAAATTTGAATGATTGGAAATCTAGTAACAATACAAAAGTAATTAAAACGTCAAAACAAAAATTGAAGCAAAGTGAAAATCTCGCAAAATAAGTAAAATTAAAACATATTAAGGCATGATATCAACAAAATTCATATGTAGGGCCACAACAATTGGCGACACATGGGGACGAAGCTATTATATTTGGTTTAAGAAAATAGGCTTAAATTTACCAAAGGTCAAAATAATAATTTCCAGAACATTCTCGCATATTGCATCATTTCTAAAGGTCTAACATAAGACAAAGTCAAAACAAAATAATCTCTTGAAAATGAAAGTACTTGAATTGCCTAGTCCTAAAACAATGAATTCAAATATAGGGAATACTTATTATTTTAAAATTAATTTTCTACAATTAGGCAACAAAGATAACTTGGGGGTTTAAGGATTAGTATGCATCTAATAGATATGAAATTACCTCTTTTTTCCAACATCGCTTCGTTGCTAGCATGCATGTTCAATACCCTGACGAAGTTGCCTTGATACCATGTATGCATTGATCCATTTCTAGCGAGCCTGTTCAGTACCTAGATAAGTTTGCATACACTTCCCACACATATGTGCTTTCAACTTTTTATATGCCACCCTTTTGATAAGCTTTATTTGGAAAATTGCTTTTAGCAATTGGGTGAAGAGAGCCGTGTGGTACAAGATGCTTTCTATTTGAAGAAATAGATGTGACATTAATTAAGTTTGACGCACTAGTATTCTCTTTGTCTACCAATGTAGAGACTTTTAAATGTAATGGGGTATGGGAGAGATTCAAAGCAAAAACTGTAGACAATTCGTTCCTTTATAAATGTGAACTTATAATATTTGAATTGTGTCTTAATGTTCCTCATAAGTAATGCACAAGAAAGTGAAAACTTAGTATGGATGATCTTTAGGTAAATGAAATCTTATTGAAGAACTAGAGTAAATATTTACCCATGTTGACCAACTAGTATTGTGTAGGAAAGATTCCCCATATTGATTTTGGAAATGTTACAAAATCCAATCCAAAAGAAAAAATGAAATCAACACACTTAAAAGATTACAAATTAAAAATGAAAACTCAAAAGAAGAGGTATATGAGAAGCCATGATTGAAAGAAAACTTCAACAAGACCATTTATGAAAATATTTCTCAACAGATGAGAGAATGTGAGGAAAACATGCATGTTTTTACTTAAGTTGAGATCTTAGAAAGTTATGTCTCGCAAAGTTTTAACTAATTGGGCTTTTATCGAAAGAGAACCCTAAGACTAGGAGGTAGCTATTGAATAGGTCACATCAAGGCGTTGTTTTGTTTCAAAAGAAGTCTTGAAAAACTAAGAACAAGATACTAAATGAAAACAAGGCAAAGTAAAAATACTCCCTAATGTCACTTGTTTGTCATTTAATCATCATCATAACTGCTTCTTGGAGCCAAAAGGAATGCAAAGTAAACTGAAATATTTCTTAAGTAATCTTGCCAACAACATCAAACTCTCGGTGTAGCTAGTGAGGACCTGTGAAAACCTAGCACTGGGAGAAATGGCTAAGAGAAAATGGACTTGTGTGGGAAGATGAGTCACCCCAGCTCGACATTTTGTGAATGAATAACTTTAGAATGCGTCGAGGTGAGGATATGACAATGGACATGGCTTGCTTATGCAAACTGCTATACAATTCTTTTTTATTTTCCCTTACCCATAATAACCCTTCTTCGATTAGCCACTTAAAACATTAAAAATGAAAGGCTCGAGGCATAACAAAACAAGTAGGAGTCAAGCGTTTCATTTTTGTGTTAAATTTTCTGTTTATGATGCTCAAACTACAACTACACTAAATATCATCTTAATCATCTCACAAATTATGAAAGAAAAGTAGATGTAAAGAAAAGCATTTATACAAATTTGTTTAAAATGAAATTTTGATGAATGAGTGCAAACTTCCCTAAACAAGTCTGTTGAATGAGTTGACTTTTTGTTTACGAAATTTTCTTTACTGAAACATTATAATATTGTTGCTCGCTTATTATTGTACCTACATTATTAAAAGAAAACGAAAATGAATCTAAACCAAAATACTCCTAGTCCTACTTTAATCTAATGTAACAAGATAGACCAAAACTAGGTGAAATCGTACTTCCAATGGGGCCATTCTATTAGCTTAAGCCTTGCACATATATTCACATCAAAAATTAGTAATAGAAATGAAAGTATAACTAAGCTATTGAAAGAAAATGGCAACATATTATGTACATGAATTTCTAATAAGATCAGTAGCAGAAACTTATCTTTTGCGGAAACTTTGATAGAAATGAATTTTCTAGCCACATTTCAATCCTATCATGAAAAAAATTATGTAACTGTTGAAATGAAATCATGGTTGGAATATTTTTCCAAGCAATGTCGTGATTTTTTTCTGCAAAGACAAGTTAGTAGTATGTACAATAGGAGGAGTATCACAAATCTTCTATGACTGAATTTTCCAAACAATTCCAAAATGGATCGTGAAAATAAGGATGGAAATGTAATGAATTTGTTAGAAGATTTTGAGATAGATAAGATTTTTGGTAAAATTGTGATGTTACACTCTCAAGTGTTGATTCTTGTGGAAAATGTATTTGGGGAGAAAGAATGATCTAATATGAAATGAACATCAAATAAAATTGAAATATTAGAAACTCTTGATGGTCATGATTTAGGCTTTAAAATCCATTTATACACACCTATTAATGCACTTGGTGAGTGTTCAACACTTGATTTCTCAATATGCCAACACAAAATATCAAAAAATCGAAAAGTAAAAGATGAATAAAAATATGAAATAAACCATAATAAATAGAGAATGTAAAGTATAATTTATTCATCATAAACACTAGTGTTACAGATAGTGATACATGTTAGTTTGGATTTATTTGAAATAATGTCCATTTCACAAGTATTAGCCATGATAATGTAATTGAAATTGATACCGACATCTACTTCTTACAGTGAAAGAGGTTCATGAATATCAAAAAAATGAGAACTTGAATAATGTCAGAGTAAAAAATTGGAATGGGCTGATCTTCTAGAAAATTGCAGCCACTATGACATTTTGAGAATTCAAGATGAGTATCTTTTGCATTAATATCAATAGAAGATCCCTCAACTTGAAATATGATTGCCTTTGAGTATCAAGAACAAGAAAATTTAACAATTGGTGAGATAACTCAATATTCTCAGACTCAAAATCATCATCATAAATAACTTGACAATTTTCATTAGTATTTTCTTCCTTTTCATAAGGCACATTAGAGCAAGAAGAATAATTATAATAATTTTCAACACTATTGAAAAGGTGATCATTAAATGACTCTTTTCCCTGATCAAAACTAATTGACAACTCATTATTTACTAAATTTATGGAAGGACCTCTATTATCAAAAATAACATTTGCGCAAAAGGAATTGCCAAATGATAAGAAAATGAATTGCTATCATCAAAAAGATTGAGATAAAGAGAGAAATGACTATTTGAAGATATGAACCTGAAAATTTCTCTATCTGTAGATTCTTGCTTATTCTCCATAATGCAAATTTGAGATTCTTTATCATGTAACTGGTTGACCACACTTTCTTGAAGATTAATGCTTGGATGTTCCAAACTTTGTGGTTGATCATGAGTTTCATAATGAGAAAATTCAGTGATATTTTATGCATATTGCACATTGTTGGAATTTTTATTTTGCATTGTTGATTGCTAATTTGCTTGTTGAATATTATTTGTTAATTTTCATATTTATTAGCAACTAATTCTTTAATAGCAACATAGTTGAAAGAATTATCGGGATCAACGTTATGTATGTTCAATGTGCTTATAATTTCTTGAGAAGTCTGATTAGCAATTTTTGCATTTTCTTCTTGAAGAGAGTCGACCGCGTTATTAATAACAAGAGGCTCTTCAACAGTGACACACGTGCTAAGAAAAATAATATGATGCAGGAGTATCTAGCTCTCCATGATCGAGTGAAGTCTCATCCAGGTTTGAAGGTTATTGATCATCTGGATTGTTTTATTTTTACGTAGTCGTGAGGTAGTTTTTTTTAATTTATTTTCTGACAGAGTCGATGTGTCAAGTTACAGTTAGTTAGACAGTTAGAATTACTACAGTCTGAACAGTAGTTAGGAAATAATTTTTCAATTTAGGAGAAAAACGACAAACTGCTTACATAAATCTTGTAATATCAGACAAGTAGTGGTTATCAACCATATCAAGATCTTTTAACTGAAGCCTATGACAGTTTTAATTAACTGCAATCAACTGTAACAGAAATGCATAAAAGCAGAAATGTAACACGAGGAAGGGGTTCATCAAATTCAGATTGAAGAAATAAAAACATTACAGAGACAGATCTCTTCTACCATTTTCCATCTGCAAATACTTTTCATTGTTCATTCCTGTAGCGTTTTTTTAACAGTTTGATAAATGATAAACTGAGAATGTATACGTAATTCCATTGTTTTTTGAAATAGACACACATCTTGTTTCCAACCTGGGCGGACATTCGCACACCGTGCAGTGAAGGACAGAAGGGGAAGAATAGTCCGAGGACAGAGCAAGAAAACAATACACAGAAGATGACCAAAACAGAGGTATTTTCATTACACATTTTCGTATTCATTAAGAATCGAATATCGTCTGCTAAAAATTCTATCACTTATATTGTCCAGCGAAATATATACATCATGGGTTCTTGTTCCCATAAAATAAATAAACCAAGTGTATGACTGTAATTGGAATTAAGGGCGAAACCCTTGACGAGGGTTTACACATAGTCAACAATATTCTTTCTACCCAATGACCGTTGTGAACAACCAAAGCATAGCTATCGGCAGAGACAAACTACATACAACTACAACTACAGACGAGCTACGGCAAACCGTGACCATTGACCTTCAGGACTTAATAATACATCAAGATCTTGAGGAGTCAGGCCTACCGATAAGTTTCCTTCCTGTGGAATAGGAGGCGGAGAGTCCGCGTATCCAAGTCGTATCACAGACCTGTAACAGAAAACCATAGAGATTAAGATATATGCGTGATACAAAAAAACCTGGGAAAACAAAAACTGTGCAAGCTGAGAGGACTAATGTAGCTTAGCTGAGCAAGTAGAGCTGAGTTCGGGAAACAAAACCGTCGCGCACAAATTTACAGAGCTGAAGACCAAAGGAACAACGTTGGTAAGAAACGATTCCAGAAGAAGAATAAGTTGAAGCAAGGAAGGGTGGCATTACCTGTTCGAGCCGGCGAGCGACCACCGGAGTATCCCCTGAATCCAGAGCAGCCATTATATTCATGAGTCAAAGACCGAAGGCAGCGGAAGATACAAGTTAATATAATCAAACTTGAGTTGTAGAAAAGAACAAGAATTCGAGAGCAAACCCCTGACGGACCGAACATTTACAAACACAAATACAGTTGGAATGCAACAACCAGGAACTTACCAAGTGAAACAAATTCGAATAAGCACCACAGAGCCAGAGCAACATTTACAAACACAAATACAGTCAGAACGCAACAACCAGGAACTTACCAGGTGAAACAAATTCGAATAAGCACCACAAAGCCAGAGCAACACCAAAACACTGGAGGAAGCCTTCCATGAGTTCACGGCCAAGTTGAGTGGAGTAACATACATTCATAACCCTTACCGGAGACATACCAAAAGTCACCATAATCAACAAAACAGCAGTTACTCGGCACAATTCCAAAAACCCTCACCGAACTCTTCCGGCGGTAGAACAATCCAGAATAGCCAAAGAACCAAGTGATTGGGACAAAGAGTGAGTCGGGAACCAGGCCTGAGGCATAAGGGTGATCATTTAATACAGCATTAACTCATAACAACAACCAACAACGAAAATATCCATGGATGATCTCCACATAGATATAACAATTCAACATTAGTGAACACGTCATAACCTACGGACGCGTGGAACAGCGGGCCAGTGTGGCTGGGTTACACCATAATATCTTAAGTTTCATGACAATTCTTTGGAATACAAGGAATGAAACGAACATATTCAAACCATTTCATCAATTCAATATCTGAATGTCTATCTTTAGATTTAAATCTTAAACAAATTAATTGGAATCTAATAATAAAATCTATGGAAAATTTATTTTCGAACTTTCATAAATTTTCAAGTTCAATGCATACATGTTCATAATTATAACTGTCAAATTTGTGAAGGAATTTTGTGTTAATTTAATTCCAATTGTGAATAGATACAACTAGAAGAGATTCACACCATCTTTTGGCTTTACCTGTGAAAGTGAGAGTAAAGATGTTGCATAATATATATTCATCAATATCAAAATAAGAAATTTTTTTTTTTAATTTGAATGAATTGTAAAACATGATAAAATGCAGAAGAATTACTCTTACCATCAAACTTTACATTCGAAAAGAGTCTTACAAGTTTCATTGGAGTGGTGGAAGATGTGCATCCAAAGATGCAACTCCAAATGGGAAATTTAACAGGAGCCATTGCAAATAAAAAAACTTTATAATACAAAAACTCCAAAAAGACAACTTATCATTGACCCTCCTTCTAGCACTAAATTGTTGATGACAAAAAATGACCAAAATCAACAATGGGTAGAACACCCAGTCAAGGCCCTAATTAAACCCTTATATGTTTGGGATGGTGATTCCAACTAGTTCAAATGGGTCTAGTTACCCTCACTCTCCTTGATAACTTGTGATTCTCTAATTACTTATCAACAAGAAGAGTCAATCAAACTTACCCTCTTGCAGCATGCTTGCAAGGATGCAATCCTTAAGCTAACATAAGGGCTTAACCAAGACATCAATCTAGTTTCTCTTGCGTAAGGAGACTTTTAAAATATGAAAACTAAATCTAAATCTAAATCTAGATGTAGACCTATTTACTAATGCAGAAAATCAAAACGACCTACTCTAACTTGATACCTAGGAGATAGCTCTCAGATACCAAGTGCAAGGATTTAAATATGATGTGGATTTAACATGCTATTTTTTATGAATATTAAGTTGTTGAAGAAGTTCTAACAACTGATATTGTTATTGCAAAACATACTCTATTTTAGAGATTAAAACAATGAAAGATGAACCATTAAAAGTTGGAAAAATTTCACACAATTTCAATGACAATTAAATCATTTATAATGATAAATTTATGAGTAAATAGTTATTCAAAAATTTATTCAAACACAAGAGAAAATCGAGAACAAATAGCAGATATATAAAACTATTAGATTAGATAGCTGATCTAATAAACAATAATTCATATAGTAAACAAAAGTTTGAAATATGGAATAATTGGCACAAATATATCATTAAAATAATAAGATTTACTAACAAATGAAAGCATTGAGAAATACAATCATTAAACCTAGATATCTCTCTCTGTTTTACAATAAATCTCCAAAAATTGTCCCAAAATCATTAGCTTTGCTAGCATAGAAAAGAGTTGCAATAATACAAGATCTGCTTCTCTAACAAAGATTTGATCTTGAAGTTAAAACCCCCAAGGCTCAGATCTGAGTATTGCTCTCAATTTATAGCTAAAATTACTCCTCAAGAAAGTGTTAAGAGTCTCCTAATTGTAGAAAAAAGGAACCATTTCTCCTTCTTCTACAACTTATTTAGCATTGCAAAGAGAAATCTCTAACAGGGAGAGTTGTTGAAGACAGTTTTGATCCTTGATCTTGGAGTTGCAAACATTCATTTTCCTTCTTTGTTGTTCCAATTCCATTGCTCCAAATCCCCTAGACTTGATATCTTCAACAAATTCCCTACAAAAATAAAATTAAAACCAATTAAAAAATCAAAAGAAAACTCAAATTTCTAAATTTATGAAAAACAATTAACAAATTCAAAACTAATATGAGAAATTGTGCTTTCCATTACTTTTGATTGTTCCCCGTGCAGATATTCTTTGGAAAAAATGAAAATATAAAATGAATTTGCAACAACAAGCCACTTTGGGCCAACCAAAACTCTCCAAAACAACCTTCGAAAATGATTTTTAGTTACAAATTTGTAGTTGTAACATCTGCTGAATAATTGGAATGATGAATGACCAAATATGGTTATTCAATCAATTTCAAATCCTCTACGAAATAAGTTTTCCAACAAGCTCTCATTTGCTAAATTTCATTGAATAGAACTCAATATATCAACCACTAAAATTTGGGTTTCAAAACTAAATTAATTCTATTTTGTTCATAAAATCCTAGGTAGTTTATTAATGTTCTATTGGAATAAATTCAAATATATTTAAAATAAATAATAAATAATAAAAAAATAAATAAAACAAATTTAAAATAATAGTAAAGACAAATTATAAAATAATAAATTAAAGGTCTCATGGAAATTAATGGGCTCATGGCAATTACATGGAAGACTGCATGTATATGATGAATGTGGAGTAAGAGAGGCAAGTGGGCAGAGGCCCATGGGTGGAGTGCGGGCCTCCCCCACTCCTTGTCATATTTTAAATCTCGTGAAAAATCCTCCCACTTCAGCCCCGTTGTACTCCTCCCACTTAGTATATGTACACGTCACCCCGGGTCTTAGTCATCCCGGAAGAATTTCAAATATGTGCAAACAAATATGTGCAAATGAAAACCTCCCGGGGACAGAGAACCAGGGAATATTCCCCTTCTACCATTCAAAAGTTGGTAGCAAGACAAAAAAAATGAAGGTGCCCAAAAAAAATTGAAGCAAAGTGAAAATCTCGTAAAATAAGCAGAATTAAAACATATCACGGTGTGATAACAACAAAATTCGTATGGAGGGCCCCATAATTTTTCAAAAAATATGGGGAGTGTTGTGGCCATAATAGGTTTCGAGGCTCAAATATGACTCACACAAAGAATTTGACAAAATTATAACATAAATGTCAACGAGATTAAATTATTTATTATTTTTTACTGTCCTTATAAGGTTATGTATTCACTAGCCCCATTGAGGGTTAGGCACTCAATTAGTCAAGTACCCATTGTCAAAGCAACTTAATTTGCTATTGAGAGGTCATAGGTTCAATTTTCTCAACACTCTCCGGGTCCGGTAAATGTCAAATTCACTTAAACATTTAGCAATCGATTGAAATTATGCTTTAATTAATTGAGACTGCACATAGGGGGTTGTTAATGGGTCGGCATTGTTTTTTTTTTAGTTATGCAATGAAATTTGACATGGTTATTGTAAATGCATGTGTTGATGGTATGGGAGGGTTCTAAGACTCAATATTACTCACACAAAGAAGTCGATAAAATTATAACATAAATGTTGAGGAGATGAAATTATTTATTATTTTTTACTGTCATTATCATAGTATGTATTTACTAGCCCCGTCGAGGGTTATGAACTCAATTGGTCGAGTACACATTGCCAAAGCACCTTAATTTCCTTTTGAGAGGTCATAGGTTAAATTCTCTCGATGCTCTCGGGGTTAGGTAAATGTTTAATTCATGTAACATTTAGTAATCAATCGAAATTATGCTTTGTTTAATTGACTATGGCTATAAGGGGTTCTGAATGGGGCCAACATTGATTATTTTTATTTTTATTTATTTTTTTTTATTTTTTTCTTTTCATAGTTTGTGCTTGTATGCACTGAATTTGACATGGTTATAGTAGATGCATGTTTTGACGGTATGGGAGGCTTCTGAGACTCAAATATAATTCACACAAATAATTCGACAAAATTATAACATAAATGTCAAGGAGATGAAATTATGTGGGTAGCAAGATGTGATCATAGAAGCAACAATCCTAGAAACTACTAGAAGAAACAACATACCAATCATCATCACATGGTTGCCTTGAATCCTAAATTTATTCATTCTCATAATAACAAAACACCAATACAAGATTGAAATGGAATTAAAGACTTGTGTCACCAATACAAGATTGAAATGGAATTAAAGACTTGTGTCTATGGCAAGATTTAACAACAAAAATTCTATTAGCCCTCTTATCCTAATCTTCCTTCATGGAATTCCTCAATTAATAATATGTTTCCATTAAGAATTTAAATCAAATTAAACACATATCAAATGTATTAACAAAATTTACTATCATTTATATGTATCTCTAAATTTAATATCCTATATATGTACCCTTCCTTTCCATTTTTTGAGTTTTTGATGTAAATATATTTTCTTATATAGAAGAAGCATTTTCAAAAAAAAATAAAAGGAATATATAACCTTTAATATTCAACAAAAAAATTCAATTTGTAATTTATACAATTGGCTATGGCATATGTTATATAATGATCAACACTGGAAAGGTTTGAGGCTATGGAAAACATAGGAGACTAACTTGTTGGCATGAAGGGCTCCATGCCATCATGACTGATGACCAATACTCCTACATTCAGTTTAAAAAAAAAAACATAAGTCAAACACAAGATATTAGGTTAAGACAATTTTATTTGGGAATGCTTGATCTTCAGGTTATCCCCCCAACTAAGACTCCATCCTATATGATAAATATTTGAGAGGGAGAAAGGTTTATTTGGATGAGAAGGGAAGATAAATGATGGCTATATTTCACTAAGAAGCATAGAGTTTAATTGGAGAAAAACCTACCCATTGTTGCATAATAAAATCCTAGCGAAGCTAATTGAATGTTGGTTTTCTCTTTGGGTTTCTAGGATATTTCATGTCTTAATGTATATTGTTTTCTTTTGTGTTGAGTGTTTTACTGTGCTAACTTGCATTTGTGGTTTATTTAGCTATTGTAGGTATTAAATGGTTTCTATATACATAGTTATTATTTTTGAGTAGTTAATGAGTTGGTAACTCAATGATCTTTATAATGTGGAGGTTTTGTTTCACTTTACAATGTTTAATAGTTTTCATCTATCTCAATATCTCTTTATCCTCCATCATTGGGTGATGTCAAAGATGGGAAACCAATAGTTCCCATTCCAAAACTACTACTATTAAAATAAACTAGGAGTTGCTAAATTTGTTTTCATAGATGTTGTGGGGTTTCTCTCACTCCCATAGTCAATCTTCAATTGTTGAGTGTGTGTTTCATGCTCTCTAGGGGTCATTTCTCCTCTTTGGGTTGTATCCACTCACTATACAATGTCTACACTTTTCCCACAGGTCGTACATTATATTAATAAAATGGAAAAACTATATATAATATTATATATATATATATATATATATATTATATATTATATATATAAATATATATATATATAACACCCGTCCTTACATATTTCATTTCATTCCACCATACATTTGTCATAGGTATTCTCCATGCAGCATAAAACCTTGAACAAACACAAATCTTACTTCCTCCACACACCATAAAACCATGAACATAAGAAGCTAGATCTCTAGGGGAAGAAAGAAAGAAATACAAGGGAAAGAGCATGAGGATAGCACCAGGACGGGAGATATATGTATGCCATTCATCATCATTTCATTAATATTTCTCTAGGTATCATTATTGGTTCATTATCTTTTATTTGGGTTAGCCCTGAATAGAGGTATTCTAGACAGAAGATATGACTTCTAATAAAAAGGAAATTCCTTTTCTTTGTACTTTCCATGGCCATATATATTGATATTATTAGGAGTTACATTTATTAACCTGTTGTGCCCTACAACAACCCCCCATTTCATATCATTAAAATTTCAAAACTATAATGTGAAATGGGTCCCTTTTTTAATTTTTGTTTCAAATTGGTATCAATTTAAAGTTCTATTTCACAAAAGGTTCGAATAAGAAAACATCATTAAAAGGCCTTTTTAATAAAACCAATAAAAAAACCCCAATATAAAACGATTTATCTTTATCATTGCGATAAAGCGATCGCGAGATCACATATCGCAATGACAAAGAAAACACAATGTAAGGGACATGCTGGTTTTCGCCGATGCGAAATCGCTATCGGATATCGGCAAAGCATAAAGTAACACGAGTAATGATCCTTGCTGCGATGTGATGCGAAATCGGCAATCGGCAATAACATTCAAAGCACAACTAAGCTCCCCCTCGTCCGATGTGATGCGATATCGCTATCGGCAATCGGCGACTTACCATGCCCTCATCCTAAGCGGCCCTACCAGCTATGCCCGACGCAATGCGATATCGGATATCGGCGGTCAGGGATTCCAAACAAAACCAATGCAATAACTTAGCATTTCCCCGATGCCCGATTGCGTAAAGGGTAAATGGCACAGTTTTCAAAGTAACAGTCATAAAGGCAGTTTGATATGATTTATTCGTAATTAAGGCCATATCCTTTGGAAAAGCCGCTCATCCACGTTCAAACCGCCAAATCACCCTAAGCATGCTTCAAATAAATCATTCAACCATTAATCGAAGCAATTGTAATTAATGAGACTGACAGGCCGTAACGACCATTTAATAAGAAAAGCAGGCTTGAAGCCTATCCACGTATTTGATCCTAAGGCCACCTTAAGTCGATTAATTACTATGAATGTGCCAAGATATATATATATTTCATTCTGTTCGATTCATGATATTGTTGCATGTGTTGCGCTTATCTTTCACTCTGCGCAAAATTCTTCCATAGAAACAGAAGAAAGTGGAATGGGAAAGAAATCCAAGAAGACTACAATGCCTACTGCTCCGCCAACCACAGGACTAGCTGTCACTGATCCAACTGGGAAGAACAAAGGGCTGATATCAGATACAACATGCTTAGGACTCCCCAGGACCACTTGGCAAGGGACTTATAATTTGATTGAAGCGGAAGGGCCAATGGTGACCGAAGTAGAAATTTTATGTGATAATACCAGCAAATATGATGCTAATTTAAAAGACTTGGCTGACTCCTTCCTACACAGAATAGCGGCTCGGGAGCAGGTTCTTCCTTACACAGATGTGGTAAGGTGGGCACTCTATGAGCTCCCAATTATCAATAGACTGTTTGAAACTACGGATGGGAGGGTTTTCGGTTCGTTTCGAGCCGAAGACCTAAGGTTAATGTATCACCTGCCGCAAGAAGAGAAGAAATATAATGCTGCATTTTTGGAGAAGTTTCGAGCAGAGAACGAGACCGAGTCTGAACTAATTCGAGATTGGAGACAGAATCCAGCGAAACACAAGCATGAAACCTCGGGTAAGTACTCAGTTGACTCCCTATGTTCTCCTTACTGTTATGCTGGAATTATGATGTGTAGGCTATGGGGATTGCATGACTCTGCCAATTTCACCATAGAAATGGTTCCCCTAATAGAGGCAGCATGTAGTGGAGAAATCATGGATTGGGCGGTCATATTATCCGACAAGTTAGCCAAAGCCATCCTCGACTTCAGGTCTGGTTATCGTGTCACAGAGAGGGTTATTCCGCCATTTTATTACAGTGCCTATGTTATGGATGTGTTGTGTTTTAATTTTGAGTTTCCTGTGCTGGGATGGAGGTGGACGTCGCAAGACGCCACACCCATTCACATATATTATCGAAAACTGTGGAAGACTGGTTATAAGCACCACCTGTATCAAATCTGCAACGGTTTTATGTTGCCAATTAATTATTCAATTTTTAATAAGCCTGCCCCGAAAATTTCTGAGCAAGCAGGGGTAGATTTGACTGCAGTAGCATGTTGGTTTGGGGAGGAGAAATTCACCTACATCAGAGTTTTTGGCAGTCATGCTAGGCCACATGTGCTACCACTTTACATCCCCGATAAGCTACTTGCCAGGGAGGTAGCTTATCAAATCAGTGCTGAAGGGGTTACCCAGACCCTGAAAAGAGCTAAAAAAATGTTTGGCCTTCTGTTCCATTACGAATTGGAGTGTATACCCTGCATGATATCAAGCATGCAGAGAAGGAAGCTGGGAAAATGAATTTTCTCACTCTGGCTACTCTGCCAAGAAGGCAGTATGATCCAAGAAAGATCGCTTACAATGCACTCGACCAGGCCAAATTGGCCAAGGTCGAGCACAAAGAAGACAAATTCGAAGATTTGTTCGCGTGAGCCGAATCATTGTATCAAGTCAAGTCGCTTGCCATAAATGTTTATAATGATGAAGGGCTAGTTGAATTTAACAGAATTAGAGAACAAAGGTTGCAAACTCTGCCTCTAGACCTGTTAGCGACTGTTCCAAAAATAACCAGGTCAAGCGAGTCTGAGCAACGAAATAATACACCACCTCCTACTACATCAAAACAGTAGGAGGAAGCGCATAGCCAGAGGCAAGAGGTGACCCAGGAAAATGTGCAGCGAGAAGAAGAAACCCAAGCAAAGACCCAAGAAGAGAGCAGCCCTAAGAATAACAATGATACATTAGTTGATCCGAATTTTCTCCAGCAATGGAAGCAATTCAGTACAATTATTGATAACCTAGAGTGCTCAAAAGATGATGAGGTTTCTAAAGAAGGTGATACACAAGAAGTGACATCGAAACCGGTTTCAGGTGAAACCAGCGGCCTACCCAAAACAAAAGAACCAGAGATAATTCCTAAAGATCCAACGAGAGAGTTCGTTTTGCAAATTGAAGAGATCCCCCCTTTAGATGTATTTTATAGCCCCAAGCATAAAGCTGTTGTAAAGCGATAGAGGAAAAGGAGAAGAACTGATCAACCTTCCCCATTCCCTGAATTAACAGTAATGGGCAATGTTGTATGGAAAGAGGAATTTGACCCCTCTGATGACTTAACCAAGCTATCGCAATTCGCTTGAGCATATTCAGTAGCAACCATTGATAAAGCATTAGAGGTAAGCAGTTTATTAAAGACCAAGGACCAAGACATCTCTTCACTACAGGCGAGACTATCAGAAGTTCAGCAGAGGGCAGAGCAGGCGGAGAAAGAATTGCTAGTGCAGCAACAGAACAATAATCAGCTGACCAAGCAATTACAAGAGAAAAAGCAAAGAATTGATGAAGGCGCAATACAAAGGCAAAAGGAGCTATCGGCGGCACTGGAGCAGTTAAGAATATCAACTGAGGGAACAATGAAAGCGAAAGATGAACAAATCGCTCAATTGACCACTCAAATTGAGAAAATGAAAAAGCTCCCTCAGATAGATGAGTCAAGCGGAAGTGCTTCAACTAAATAAGGGATTGATTAATCAGGTTAAGCTATTATGTCAACACATTAAACGAGCAGAACCATTGTGCGAATGGCAGCATCTATAAGCGAAAAGGTTAGACAAAGCAAGGACCGACTTGGATCAAGCGAAGAAACACTGACAAACTTTATAGAATGAGCAGGATTCCGATGTAGGTGGGCAGCTAATCTACAAGAATTCTGGAACCGCACAAAGAGATATTAATTCACAGAATGGAAATCGCAACTAATGAAACAAAAAGAGCAACTTCCAGATGCAGGACAATCAGTGGAATTTGGTTGAATTAGTAAATAATACACTGTATTTATCTAACATAATTTCCCAATGCACTCCAGGTCAATTAACAACATCAAATATATTGGAGCACTCATGCTATCCGGAGCTGGAGAAAAGTGCAAGATTGATCGCTGGAATCAACAGTCTGACGTGGGATGCTTATTGGTTCTTCTTAATCAAGCCATACAGCCAAAGAGCCGTCTTGAAGTGCCTAACCGATGTTGTCGGGTATATTATACCCGACATTCAGGATGCCACCTTCGCTGCCCAATTCAGTTTACGCCTTAACAAACCGCCAGAAGTAGAATCAATGCTTGCGATAAGCCAGCTAAGGTTTAAGGGAAAACAACCTGAGGCATGACTCACTTCGCCGACTGCCAGATCGCCCCTAAGAGAGAGACCGCATTTACTGATACCAATTTAGTAGGATTTTGTTTCATAGATCTTTTTAGTTTAGTAGTATTTATAGATCCTTTCATGCATTTAGAAAGGGTCGTAAAAGTTTTGTGTATGACTTAAACCCTGAAGTTGCACTATTGTACTTCAGGGATATTCTTTTATGAAACTTG
>APFE030580684.1:27400-53327 GCA_000404065.3 Pinus taeda
AGTAAATAATACACTGTATTTATCTAACATAATTTCCCAATGCACTCCAGGTCAATTAACAGCAGCAAATATATTGGAGCACTCATGCTATCCGGAGCTGGAGAAAAATGCAAGATTGATCGCTGGAATCAACAGTCTTATGTGGTATGCTTATTGGTTCTTCTTAATCAAGCCATACAGCCAAAGAGCCGCCTTGAAGTGCCTAACCGATGCTGTCGGGTATATTATACCCGACATTCAGGATGCCACCTTCGCCGCCCAATTCAGTTTGTGCCTCAAAAAACCGCCAGAAGTAGAACCAATGCTTGCGATAAGCCAGCTAAGGTTTAAGGGCAAGCAACCTGAGGCATGACTCACTTCGCCGACTGCCAGATCACCCCTTAGAGATAGACTGCATTTACTGATACCAATTTAGTAGGATTTTGTTTCATAGATCTTTTTAGCTTAGTAGTATTTATAGACCCTTTCATGCATTTAGAAAGGGTCGTAAAAGTTTTGTATATGACTTAAACCCTGAAGTGGCACTATTGTACTTCAGGGATATTCTTTTATGAAACTTGACCAATTATTTTGAATTTGATGAGGAAGGCTTTTATGCAAATGTGCACTATTGTCATTGTTTGAAAGCATTTCTGTGTTGAAGAAGGAATTTTGAATAGCGATTAATATTTCGGATTTATCTACAGCTCACATGGTACTATTATCTGTGTCTGTATTCATTTTCGTTATCTGAATTGTTGTTTAAATTGCTCTTGTTATTATCGCTTATATATATGTGTTTTTCACAACATTCCTTATGCATTCCACTATTGGTTGTTTATCGCATGCTTCCCTTTCAATCGTATATATGTATCTATGATATAAACAGTTAATGCAGTAATTTGTATTTATCGCTTCATTATGACTATTCATGTGAAACAATATTTCAATGATTGAACATCTCTTATTTATTTTACAGAGTCATCTATATGCCTGCTAGATAGATAAAGATTATTTAACACTGCATTCCAAATGAATAAGTTGTTCCCGGGATTAGTATTAGTTTCCCTATTTTCGTCAATAGAATAAGCTAGTTGCCTATCACTTAAGAAATCTATTCATCACCCATCCATCCCTTTTATTTCATTATCGGGAAACTGGTCCCGTCATCTCCAGTCGGAGCCACCATTCCAAACGGAAAAGGAGCTGTACCAAGGTCCGGACCGGGTGGTTATCCCCCAACGTTGTGGCAGCGATTTCCGAGGCCTCAACATTTCTGGCGCTAGAAGGAGGGCCATCTGCTATGAGTGGAGAGTAAGCTAACACCTACAAACCATTCAAAGAGTAATTCACCCTCCACCTCTCCTCGGACATCTCGTTCGCATTCTGAATCTCCAGTATCCAGACGAGATGAAGAGGAATCAACCGCTACTGCTCAATTACATCATACTTCAGAACACTTAAGTCCGGAGTCCCCTGAAGTTCAATCCATCATCCAGAAACTTCAAGGTTTCTCAATTTCCCCTCCTAGATCTGAGGTATCACAAGGCAGTCAGACTTCGCAATTTCGCATACCCCCTCATCTTACCAGACTCCAAAGCGAAAAACTAGGTATCGAACCACCTGAATTTCCTTTACCCGAAAGGAAAAGGATCAAAAAGACCGCTGAAGGCTCTGGTAGCGAAACCCTTTCCCCATCTTCTTCCATTTCATCATCACCTGTGCAAAGTCATACGCCCACTTCACCACTTCATATAGTTTTTCACCAAGGGACTTCATCTCAAGCATCGCAATCTTTTCAGTCTGTACTTCCACCTCCCCCTCAAGCACCTGGAACCCCACAAGCAATCGTTGGTAATCCTAAAATGGCCCAAAGACCATGGAGAAGACCTGGTGCGGTTACCATGCCTGCACCTTTACATCCTTTACCCGATTACCCCGAAAAAGGGTTACCCAAATTCAATCCAGATGCTGGAACTTCTGCAGAAGAACATATTAACAATTTTATGCTGTCAGTCAATCTAAAGGGAGTCACTGAAGAAGATGTGGTAGTAAGATTGTTTCCCTATTCACTACAAGGATCTGCAGGGTCTTGGTATTTTTCCTTACCCTCTGGATCCATCACAAGTTGGAATATCTTCCAGGAATAGTTTCTCACCAAATACGGTGATGACAGATCCTTAGCTACACTTGTCCATGATCTTTCAAATTTAAGGATCGAGTCGAGAGAACCCATCAAAGAGTTCAACTCCAGATTTAACAAACTCTTGAACAAGATCCCCACTGATGATAAGCCAAGCGAACAAGTTATAAGCGAGTGGTATATCACTGCTTTGCCTTCAAACATTGCCATATTTGTTGATAGGGCCAAACAGCCCACATTAGCTGAAAACATGAAGGAAGCACTCGCTGTAGAAAAAAGTGTAATCGCCTTAGAAAAATAAACTGACTTGGAAGAAAGAAAATCTAAAAAAGTCTCCTTTAAAGACGACTCTAGAAAAAAAAACACTACGGATCCATATGACATGGAGGGCCTTCAAAATTCCTTAAAACTATGTCGAACGAAATGGTCGAGATCAAGAAACAAGTATCAGAATCCTCAACGAAGAAACCATATAGGAAGTTCAAGAAACCCGAGTCCAAACCTCCAAATGTTATATCATATGCAGACTCGGATCCTGAGGAAGAAGAAGAAGAAGAAACAGTTACACCATCCGAAGGAGAAGAAGAGGAAGTAGTTGAATGTCACGGAATGTGGGACTTTATACTCCCTGATTCCGATACTGATGCCGAACAAGAAGCCTTTCCTGTCACTACAAGGAGTAAAGGTACTCCCGAACCTGTTCAAGCTAATCCAAAGAAAAGGAGCGCTGGAACCAATACCATAAAGGAAAAGGTACCCGTTAGAAAGCCAGCCGCAACAGTATCTAGCAATCAGCCATCATCCTCTACTATACCTTCACCATCTAAAACTTTGGTAGTTTCTGATTCGATGGATTACAACATTGTCGATGACATGAAGAAAACTAAGGAAAACATCACCATGTTTGAACTTAGTAGATTAAAACATCAACAAAAATTACTACTCAAAGAATTTAACGCTGCCCTTCTTCACCTCTTACCACCACTAAAGCTGCAAGCGACTCAGGACAACCCCCTGCTGGTAGAGTTGAGGCAACCGACACAATTCTGATTGGAGATAGATCAAACTCCCATACCCCCCCTTTCCTCCTGACTTATGAAATTTATAATCGAAATCTGCACAACTACTTAATTTATTCTGGGGCATCTTCGAATATAATGCCATCTTCAGTTTGCTCCAAACTAAATATAGAACCCCAGAAGTCTTCTATTCACATCGTTCAGTTAGATAGAACTAAAGTTCAATTCCTAGGGGAAATAAACTCTGTAACAATCAGGTTATCGGCAGACCCAAGAATTGTCCAAAGGATTGATATTCTAGTCGCCGATATACCTGAATTTTATGGGTTAATTTTAAGCAGGGATTGGTCAGAAAAACTCCATGGGTATATTTCTACCGATTGGTCACACATGTGGCTCCCCTATAAGGGCAAGCCCAATCAAATAAAGATTGATCGAGAGAAACATATGACCCACACTATTACAGAATTTGAACAAGAAAATCAGCCAGTCGCATTCAACAATAATATCCTAGGAAACTATTCTTCAGAGTCATTTTTCGGCAATTATATTGCCCAGCCATCCCCTTTCTTAGTCGACAATTTCGCATCACAGATCGAAAACTTTTCACAGACCGACATGTCTAAATGCGTTAATGTGACTGAGAATGTTGTAACAAAAACTGTAGATAATTCATTATTTTGGTCTTTATATTTTGATGGATCTAAGTCCAGCGAAGGATCAGGAGCAGGATGCATTTTGGTTAGCCCACAAGGAGAAAAAACAATGTTGTCCTGTAGATTAGAATTTGAATGCACTAATAACACAGCCGAGTACAGAGCGCTTGTCCAAGGACTGTACAAAGAAATCGGCCTCAAAGTTCAGTACTTAAAGGTATTTGGCAACTCTGAAATTATTGTCAAGCAGGTAAGGAATACAATCCATTGTCTTTTGAACCATCTTAAGCATTATCAATCGCTGGTACAAGAACTCACCTCCCAATTTTTAGCATTCAATATATCTTCCATTCCTAGGGCACTGAACTCCGCTGCTGATTTGTTGGAAAATGTCGCTTCCAAGCTGCTCCCTTCCGAAGACTATAGTCCAGATAGGTTTTCAGTAGAATTACTTTTTAGGCCATCCATTCCAGATAATGTAACCAATTGGAGAGTGTTTAACCACGATGAAAACATTTTACAATTTCTGACCTCTGAAAAATCCTATGATAATCAAATCATTGAGGAAGATGAGCATGATACTCAAATACAAGGTAAATATGAGGAAAATTCAATCCCTAAGCGCGTAGTGAAGCTTGAAGACCTTTACGATATCAAAGACATGTTCAAACCTGTATCTAATACAAAGCTTCAAAGCTCTACCTTAAGGTTTGAATTAATAAACCTTGACACCGAACAAAATCCTCAAAACATTAATTTAGGATTGGGACTTTCTATAGAGGAAAAGGAAGCATTTATTAGTTTGTTACGAAAGAATAAACATGTTTTCGCTTGGAGATATGATGATCTAAAAACATATGACACATCTATTATTCAGCACACTATCCCAATGCTTCCCGAGCAGAAACCAATTCAACAAAAGTTGAGGAAAATACATCCAAACCTAGAAGGTCAAATAAAGTCGGAACTCAACAAACTCTTGAAAGCTAAGATTATTTTTCCCGTACGACACTCGAATTGGGTCTCCAATATGGTACCAGTTAGAAAGAAGAATGGTGACATAAGGATTTGTATTGATTTCATGAATTTAAATAAGGCAAGTCTAAAAGATAATTTCCCATTACCCACTATGGAGCAGATACTCCAATCAGTGGCTGGCTCTGAGTTAATGTCCTTCTTGGACGAATTTTCAGGGTATAATCAAATTCTGGTTCACCCCGATGACCGACTCAAAACCACCTTTAGAACAAAGTGGGGAACGTATGCTTATCAGAAAATTCCTTTCGGACTTATTAATGCAGGAGCCACTTTCCAAAGGGCGATGGATATCGCTTTCAAAGGGTTAATTAATAGAACAGTAGTTGTCTATTTAGATGACATCACTGTATTTTCAAGAGAGAAATCCAATCACTTGCATGATTTGAATCAGATCTTCCAACGCTATAAGAAATACGGTATTTCTATAAACCCTAAGAAATCTTTCTTCGCTCTTGATCAAGGTAAGCTCCTAGGCTTTATTGTATCTAAAGATGGCATCTATATCGACCCAGATAGGATTAATGAAATTTCTGAAATCCCTTTCCCTCATAATAAGAAATCCATGCAGTCATTCTTAGGCCAAATTAATCTTGTAAAAAGATTCGTTCCAGATTTTTCTCAAATTATTTTACCACTTCAAACTATGATTAAGAAAAATTAAGTCTTCAAATGGGGAGTACCAGAAAAGGAAGCATTTGAACTAATCAAGAAGTCAATAATCAATGCCCCAGCTCTAAATACTCCAAATTTTTCTAATCATTTTACATTGTATACCATCGCATCTGATTCTTCTTACGCTGCAGTACTTACACAGATCAACGATCACAATTTGGAAGCACCTATTTCATTTTATAGCTCAAATCTTCAAGGTGCAAAATTAAACTATTCTTAAGTAGAAAAACAAGCCTTTGTTGTATATAAAGCGGTTAAACATTACAGACCATTCCTGTTGAAAGCCCATACAAAGGTTATAGTTCCTTTCTCCTCAGTTAGACAACTGTTAATCCAGAGAGAACTGGGAGAAAAAAGGGCAAATTGGGTAACAGCACTTCAGGAATACGACATAGAAATAAAGCCAGCAAAGATTGTTAGAGGTCAAGGTTTTTGCAGGTTATTGGCAGGCGCGTCCAACATTTCGGAATCAAGCGATACAGATCAACCTGAAACCATCAATCAGGGAGCACAAAGGGTCTTGCAGGAATTTCATGACGGACCAGCAGGAGGCCACTTCGGAGCTGATACAACAGCTCACAAAGTCATCCATGCTGGATATTACTAGCCCACTTTATTTAGAGATGCTCATGAATCTGTGAGGAAATGCCCAAGTTGTCAAACTTCAAGTGGAAGACTAAAGAAATTAGCCTTTCCTTTGCAACCGGTCAACATTGAACAACCATTTGAGCAATGGGGATTGGACATTATTGGAGAAATTACTCCTAATTCTTCCAAATAGCACAAGTATATCCTTACTGCTACCAATTACTTCACCAAGTGGGTTGAAGCAATTCCGCTAAAGACAACAAACTCTAAAGCCATCATTGAATTCATAGATCAATTCATCATTACCAGGTTTGGTGTCTCGAATGCTCTTGTTTTTTATAATGCATCTTACTTTTCGGGCAATGCTATGTTTGATTTCGCAATCAAAAGAGGTTTCAAGCTCAAATATTCTGCTAACTATTATCCTCAAGGTAACGGTTTGGTAGAATCTACAAACAAAAACCTTATTAAAATTATCAAACGAACTATTGAACAGAATCACAAGACCTGGCACAAATCTTTAATATTTGCACTATGGGCTGACAGGATAATGCAAAAGGCTTCTATAGGTTCTTCCCCATTTAAACTCGTTTATGGAAAAGAAGCTGTACTGCCAAAAAATCTTATTCTTCCCTCTCTAGCTCTAGTTCAATTTATTGAAGGAAATCCTTCTTCTTCTTTACAACTTAGACATGACCAAATCCTGAAATTAGAAGAAGAAAGAGAAAAAGCCAAGATTATTCATGCGAAACATCAGCAGGTCATCAAGTCATCATTTGATTCAATCTCATCTCGTTCTAAGCAATTCCAAGTTGGTGATTTAGTCCTGAAATGGGACAAAGCCCATGAAGACAAAGGGAAACACACCAAATTTTAGAAAATGTGGCTTGGACCGTTTCAGATCTGTGAAAAGATAGGCCATTCGACCTTCATGCTACAAGATTTGTCAGGGTTGAAAGATTCTCTCCCTGTTAATGGCCTAGTCTTAAAGAAATTTTTCAACTGAGGAGGTAACCCCTTCTCCTTTTAAATAGCATTTTTATAGTTTGTAGCAAAATTAGAAAATAAAGCTGTAAGCCAGTTTCTATTTGACCTTTTCTGTATTTAAAGAGTTTCTCAGAAACAAGCAATGCGATATTTACTTTTAAATAAATAGAAGTATTAAGCAAAAGGAATAATTTCTAGGAAATTAGTTATAATTGCATTATGAAATTACAATACAATCCAAGTGAACTCCTCTTGAAGTTTATAAATCTTGTAAATCTTTTTAGATTTTTTAAATTGGCTATAAAAAGGTTATCAATATTAAAATAGAATCTAATCCAAAATTCAACATCTCAAACTCTTACCTTGTCATCCATCCTACCTTAAGGAGGAAAATTGTCTATCCCATTTTACCTAATTTCATGATTATTCAGGATGTAATTCCAAGAATACTAGATATAAAAGTTGAGAGGTCTTATTACAAGCCTACTTACCATGATCATAGGAAAATAGTTTGGCCGACATTACCAATACTGCATACCAAAACAGGGTAATGGCTTCAATTGTAAGATAAGGGGTCTCATCACGAGCCAGCTTGTTCGGTTAGATTACTACCAGTGAATGGAATTGTCAATCAACTGGCCACCACACCAGGGCAATGACTTTTTATCTTACAAAATAACGAAAAAAGAAAATGAAAACAAATGTGAAAAAACATGTTTTTGAATTCATTATGTTAATCATGCTCTGAAGTGAATAGGACAATAGACAATGATGTGGTTAAAAGGTATCCCTGCCGAGACTATGGACGTTTGCTGGCAGGAGAGGCTCTACCTATGGCAAAGGAGTTAATTTTAATAGTTTATTTGGAAAAGTTTCCTATTTTATCAATATCAACCAATAAGTGCCAATTTCAAAATCTGGAATGTATCTATTTTCAACAAGAGAGGAAATTAGCAAAGAAAGTTTTGTTTCCTTAGAATGCAACGATATCTAGTTATATTAGAATTTTCCCTTTTGAATAAAATTTCTATTATGAAAAAGTCTAAGTATTTCTATACTATTCAGAGATAACTGCTTCTCCCAGCGAATCGCCAATTGTTGTGCCCTACAACAACCCCCCATTTCATATCATTAAAATTCCAAAACTATAATGCGAAATGGGTCCCTTTTTAATTTTTGTTTCAAATTGGTATCAATTTAAAGTTCTATTTCACAAAAACGCTTTTAATAAAACCAATCAAAAAACCCCGATATAAAACGATTTATCTTTATCATTGCGATAAAGCGATCGCAAGATCGCATATCGCAATGACAAAGAAAACACAATGTAAGGGACATGTTAGTTTTCGCCGATGCGAGATTGCTATCGGATATCAGCAAAGCATAAAGTACACGAGTAATGATCCTTGCTGCAATGCGATGCGAAATCGGCAATCGGCAATCGGCAATCGGCAATAACATCTAAAGCACAATTAAGCTTCTCCTCGTCCGATGCGATGCGATATCGCTATCGGCGATTGGTGACTCACCATGCCCTCATCCTAAGTGGCCCTACCAGCTATGCCCGACGCGATGCGATATCGGATATCGGCGATCGGGGATTCCAAGAAAAACTAATGCAATAACTTAGCATTTCCCCGATGCCCGATTTCGCAAAAGGTAAATGGCACAGTTCTCAAAGTAATAGTCATAAAGGCAGTTTGATATGATTTATTCGTAATTAAGGCCATATCCTTTGGAAAAGCCACTCATCCATGTTCAAACCGCCAAATCACCCTAAGCATGCTTCAAATAAATCATTTATCCATTAATCGAAGAAATTGTAATTAATGAGACTGACAGGCCGTAACGGCCATTTAATAAGAAAAGCAGGCTTGAAGGCTATCCACGTATTTGATCCTAAGGCCACCTTAAGTTGATTAATTACTATGAATGCACCAAGATATATATATATATATATATAATATAATTTCATTCTATTCGATTCATGATATTGTTGCATGTGTTGTGCTTATCTTTCACTCTGCGCAGAATTCTTCCATAGAAACAGAAGAAAGTGGAATGGGAAAGAAATCCAAGAAGACTACAATGCCTACTGCTCCGCCAGCCGCAGGGCTAGCTGTCGCTGATCCAACCAGGAATAACAAAGGACTGATATCAGATACAACATGCTTAGGACTCCCCAGGACCACTTGGCAAGCGACTTATAATTTGATTGAGGTGGAAGGGCCAATGGTTACCGAAGTGGAGATTTTATGTGATAATACCAGCAAATCTGATGCCAAATTAAAAGACTTGGCTGACTCCTTCCTACACAGAATAGCGACTCAGGAGCAGGTTCTTCCTTACACAGATGTGGTAAGGTGGGCACTCCAAGAGCTCCCAATTATCAATAGACTGTTTGAAACTATGGAAGGGAGGGTTTTCGGTTCGTTTTGAGCTGAAGACCTAAGGCTAATGTATCACCTGCCACAAGAAGAGAAGAAATATAATGCTGCATTTTTGGAGAAGTTTTGAGTAGAGAACAAGACCGAGTCTGAACCAATTCGAGGTTGGAGACAGAATCCAGCAAAACACAAGCATGAAACCTTGGGTAAGTACTCAGTTGACTCCCTGTGTTCACCTTACTGTTATGCTGGAATTATGATGTGTAGGCTATGGGGATTGCATGACTCTGCCAATATCACCATAGAAATGGTCCCCCTAATAGAGGTAGCATGTAGTGGATAAATCATGGATTCGGTGGTCATATTATCCGACAAGTTAGCCAAAGCCATTCTTGACTTCAGGTCTGACTATCGTGTTATAGAGAGGGTTATTCCGCCATTTTATTATAGTGCATATATTATGGATGAGTTGTGTTTTAATTCTGAGTTTCCTGTGCTGGGATGGAGGTGGACGTCACAAGACCCCACACCCATTCACATATATCATCGAAAACTATGGAAAACTAGTTATAAGTACCACCTGTACCAAATCTGCAACGGTTTTATGTTGCCAATTCATTATTCAATTTTTAATATGCCTGCCCCGAAAATTTTCGAGAAAGCAGCGGTAGATTTGACTGCAGTAGCAAGTTGGTTTGGTGAGGAGAAATTCACCTATATCAGAGTTTTTGGCAGTCAGGCTAAGCCACATGTGCCACCACTTTACATCCCCGATAAGCTACTTGCCAGGGAGGTAGCTTATCAAATCAGCGCTGAAGGGGTTACCCAAACCCTGAAAAGAGCTAAAAAACATGTTTGGCCTTCTTTTCCATTGCGAATTGGAGTGTATACCCTGCATGATATCAAGCATGCAGAGAAGGAAGCCGGGAAAATGAATTTTCTCACCCTGGCTACTCTGCCCAAAGGAGGCAGTATGATCCAAGAAAGATCGCTTACAATGCGCTCGAACCAGGCCAAATTGGCCAAGGTCGAGCACAAAGAAGACAAATTCAAAGATTTGTTCGCATCAGCCGAATCACTGTATCAAGTCAAGTCACTTGCCTGAAATGTTTATAATGATGAAGGGCTAGTTGAGTTTAACAGAATCAGAGAACAAAGGTTGCAAACTCTGCCTCTAGACCTGTTAGCAACTGTTCCGACAACAACCAGGTTAAACGAGTTTGAGCAGTGAAATAATACACCACCTCCTACTACATCAAAACAACAGGAGGAAACGCATAGCCAGAGGCAGGAGGTGACTCAGGAAAATGTGCAACGACAAGAAGAAACTCAAGCAAAGACCCAAGAAGAGAGCAGCTCTAAGGATAATCATGATCCATTAGTTGATCCGAATTTGCTCCAGCAATGGAATCAATTCAGTACAATCATCAATAACTTAGAGTGCTCAAAAGATGATGAGGTTTCAAAAGAAGGTGATACACAGGAAGCGACATCGAAACCGATTTCAGGTGAAACCAGCGGCCTACCCAAAACAAAAGAACTAGAGATAATTCCTAAAGATCCAACGGGAGAGATCGTTTTGCAAATTGAAGAGATCCCCCTTTAGATGTATTTTATAGCCCCAAGCATAAAGTTGTCGTAAAGCGACAGAGGAAAAGGAGAAGGACTGATCAACCTTCCCCATTCCCTGAATTAACAGTAACGGGCAATGTTGTATGGAAAGAGGAATTCGACCCCTCCGATGACTTAACCAAGCTGTCACAGTTCGCTGGAGCATATTCGGCAGCGACTATTGATAAAGCAACGGAGGTGAGAAATTTGTTAAAAGCCAAGAATCAGGATATCTCTTCACTACAGGCGAGACTATCAGAAGTTCAACAGAGGGTAGAGCAGGCGGAGAAAGAACTGCTAGTACAGCAGAAGAACAATAACCAGCTAATCAAGCAATTACAAGAGCAAAAACAGAGGATAGATGAAGGCGCAATACAAAGGCAAAAGGAGCTATCAGCGGCACTGGAGTAGTTAAGAATATCAACTGAGGGAACAATGAAAGAAAAAGATGAACAAATCGCTCAATTGACCACTCAAATTGAGCAAACGAAAAATCTCCCTAAGATAGATGAGTTTAAAGCAGAAGCGCTCCAACTAAATAAGGGATTGATTAATCAGGTTAAGCTATTATGTCAACATCTTATACGAACATAACCATTATGCCAATTATCAATGTCTATAAGCAAAAAGGTAGACAAAGCAAGGGCTGACTTGGATCAGGCAGAAGAAACACTGACAAACTTTATAGAATGGCAGGATTCAGATGTAGGCTGGGCAACTAATCTACCAAGAATTCTAGAATCGCACAAAGAGATATTATTCACAGAATGGCAATCACAACTGATGAAATAAGAAAGAGTGACTTCCAGATGCAGGACAATCAGTGGAAATTTGGTTGAATTAGTGAATAATACATTGTATTTATCTAACATAATTTCCCAATGCACTCCATGTCAATTAACAACAGCAAATATATTGGAGCACTCATGCTATCCGGAGCTGGAGAAAAGCGCAAGATTGATCGCTAGAATCAACAGTCTGACATGGGATGCGTATTGGTTCTTCTTAATCAAACCATACAGCCAAAGAGCCGTATTGAAGTGCCTAACCGATGCTGTCGGTTATATTATACCTGACATCCAGGATGCCACCTTCGCCGCCCAATTTAGTTTACGCCTCAACAAACCGCCAGAAGTAGAACCAATGCTCGCGATAAGCCAACCAAGGTTTAAGGGCAAACAACCTGAGGCATGACTCATTTCACCAACTGCTAGATCGCCCCTGAGAAATAGACCACATTTACTAATACCAATTTAGTAGGATTTTGTTTCATAGATCTTTTTAGCTTAGTAGTATTTAAAGACCCTTTCATGCATTTAGAAAGGGTCGTAAAAGTTTTGTATATGACTTAAACCCTGAAGCTGCACTATTGTACTTCAGGGATATTATTTTATGAAACTTGACCAATTATTCCGAATTTGATGAGGAAGGCTTTTATGCAAATGTGCACTATTGTCATTGTTTGAAAGTATCTCTGTGTTGAAGAAGGAATTTTGAATAGCGATTGATATTTCAGATCAATCTACAGCTCACATGGTACTATTATCTGCGTCTGTATTCTTTTTCGTTATATGAATTGTTATTGAAATGGCTCTTGCTATTATCGCTTATATATATGTGTGTGTTTTTCATAGCATTCCTTATGCATTCCACTATTGGTTGTTTATCCCATGCTTTCCTTTCAGACATATATATGTATCGATGATATGAACAGTGAATGTAGTAATTTGTATTTATCGCTTCATTGTGACTATTCATGTGAAGCAATATTGGAATGATTGAACATCTTTTATTTATTTTATAGAGTCATCTATATGCCCGATAAATAGATAAAGATTATTTAACGCTACATTCTGAATGAATAATTTGTTCCTGGGATTAGTATTAGTTTCCCCATTTTTGTCAATAGAATAAGTTATTCGCCTATCATTTAAGAAATTTATTCATCACCCATCCATCCCTTTTATTTAATTATCGAGAAACTGGTCCCGTTATCTCCAGTCGGAGCCACCATTCCAAACGGAAAAGGAGATGTACCAAGGTCCGGACTGGGTGGTTATCCCCAATGTTGTGGCAACGATTTCTAAGGCCTCAACATTTCTGGTGCTAGAAGGAGGGCCATCCGCTATGAATGGCGAGTAAGCCAACACCTACAAACCATTCAAAGAGAAACTCACCCTCCACCTCTCCTTCGAATATCTCGTTCGCCAATTCTGATCCCAGTATCAGACGAGACGAAGAGGAATCAACCACTGCCTGCTCAATTACATCAAATACTGGCAGAACACTTAAGTCCAGAGTCCCCTGAAGTTCATCCATCAGTCTAGAAACTTCAGGCTTCTCAATTTTCCCCCTCCTAGAATCTGAAGTATCACAAGGCAAGTTCACACTTCGCAATTTCGTCTTAGACCCCCTCATTCTAACCAGGCTCCAAAGTGAAAAGCTAGGTATTGAGCCCACCTGAATTTCCTTTACCCGAAAGGAAAAGGATCAAAAAGACCACTGAAGGTTCTGGTAGCGAAACCCTTTCTCCATCATCTTCCATTTCATCATCACCTGTGCGAAGTCATACACCCACTTCACCACTTCATATAGTTGTTCACCAAGGGACTTCATCTCAAGCGTCACAATATTTTCAGTCTATACTTCCGCCTCCACCTCAAGCACCTGGAACACCACAAGCAATCGTCGGTAATCCTACAATGGCCCAAAGACCATGGAGAAGTCCTGGTGTGGTTACTATTCCTGCACCTTTACATCCATTACCCGATTACCCCGAAAAATGGTTACCCAAATTCAATATAGATGCTGGAACTTCTGCAGAAGAACATATTAACAATTTTATGCTTTCAGTCAATCTAAAGGGAGTCACTGAAGAAGATGTGGTAGTAAGATTGTTTCCCTATTCACTACAAGGATCGTGCAGGGTCTTGGTATTTTTCCTTACCCTCTGGATCCATCACGAGTTTGGAATATTCTTACAGGACAGTTTCTCACCAAATACGGTGATGACAGATCTTTAGCTACACTTGTCCATGATCTTTCAAATTTAAGGATCGAATCAAGAGAACCCATCAAGGAGTTTAACTCCAGCTTTAACAAACTCTTGAACAAGATCCCCACTGATGATAAGCCAAGCGAACAAGTTAGAAGCGAGTGGTATATCACTGCTTTGCCTTCAAATATTTCTATGTTCGTTGATAGGGCCAAACAGCCCACATTAGCCGAGAACATGAAGGAAGCACTCGCTGTAGAAAAAAGTGTAATCGCCTTAGAAAAGAAAACTGCCTTGGAAGAAAGAAAATCTAAAAAAGTGTCCTTTAAAGACGACTCTAAGAAAAAGAACACTAAGGATCCATATGACATGGAGGGCCTTCAAAAAGTCCTTAAAACTATGTCGAATGAAATGGTTGAAATCAAGAAACAAGTATCAGAATCCTCAACGAAGAAACCATATAGGAATTTCAAGAAACCCGAGTCCAAACCCCCTAATGTTATATCATATGTAGACTCAGATCCTGAGGAAGAAGAAGAGGAAGAAACAGTTATACCATCCGAAGGAGAAGAAGAGGAAATAGTTGAATGTCACGGAATGTGGGATTTTATACTCCCTAATTCCGATACTGATGTTGAATAAGAAGCCTTTCCTGTCATTACAAGGAGTAAAGGTGCTCCCGAAACTATTCAAGCTAATCCTAAGAAAAGGAGTTCCGAAACCAATACTGTAAAGGAAAAGGTACCCGTTAGAAAACCAGCCGCAACAGTATCTAACAATCAGCCATCATCTTCTACTACACCTTCACAATCTAAGAATTTAGTAATTTCTGATTCGATGGATTACAACATTGTCGATGACATGAAGAAAACTAAGGCAAACATCACCATGTTTGAACTTAGTAAATTAAAACATCAGCAAAAATTACTACTCAAAGAATTTAACGTCGTCCCTTCTTCCCCTCTTCCCACCACTAAAGCTGCAAGTGACTCAGGACAACCCCCTGCGGGTAGAGTTGAGGCAACCGACACAATTATGATTGGAGATAGATCAAACTCCCATACCCCTCCTTTTCTCCTGACTTATGAAATTTATAATTGAAATCTGCACAACTGCTTAATTGATTCTGGGGCATCTTCCAATATAATGCCTGCTTCGGTTTGCTCCAAACTGAATATAGAACCCCAAAATTCTTCTATTCATATCGTGCAATTAGATAGAACTAAAGTTCAAGTTCTAGGGGAAATAAACTCTGTAACAATCAGGTTATCGGCAGATCCAAGAATTGTCCAAAGGATCGATATTCTAGTCACCGATATACCTGAATTTTATGGATTAATTTTAAGCAGGGATTGGTCAGAAAAACTCCATGGGTATATCTCTACCGATTGGTCACATATGTGGCTCCCCTATAAGGGCAATCCCAATCAAATAAAGATTGATCGAGAGAAACATATGACCCATACTGTTACAGAATTTGAACAAGAAAATCAACCAGTCGCGTTCAACAATAATATCCTAGGAAACTATTCTTCAGAGTCATTTTTTGGCAATTATATTGCCCAGCAATCCCCTTTCTCAGTCGACAATTTCGCATCACAGATCGAAAACTTTTCACAGACCAACAGGTCTAAATGTGTTAATGTTACTGAGAATGTTGTAACAAAAACTGTAGATAATTCATTATTTTGGTATTTATATTTTGATGGATCTAAGTCCAGTGAAGGATCAGGAGCAGGATGCATTCTGGTCAGCCCGTAAGGAGAAAAAACAATGTTTTCCTGTAGATTAGAATTTGAATGCACTAATAACACAGTCGAGTACGAAGTGCTTGTCCAAGGACTATATAAAGAAATCGGCCTCAAAGTTCAGTACTTAAAGGTCTTTGGCGACTTTGAAATTATTGTCAAGCAGGTAAGGAATACAATTCATTGTCTTTCGAACCATCTTAAGCATTATCAATCGTTGGTACAAGAACTTACCTCCCATTTCCTAGCATTCAATATATCTTCTATTCCTAGGGCGCAGAACTCTGCAGCTGATTTACTGGCCAATGTCGCTTCCAAGCTGCTCCCTTCCGAAGACTATAGTCCAGATAGATTTTCAGTAGAATTACTATTTAGGCCATCCATTCCAGATAACGTAACCAATTGGAGAGTGTTTAACCATGATGAAGACATTTTACAATTTCTGACCTTTGAAAAATCCTACGACAATCAAATCATTGAGGAAGATGAGCATGATACTCAAATACAAGGTAAACATGAGGAAAATTCAATCCCTAAGCATGTAGTGAAGCTTGAAGACCTTTACGATATTAAAGACAGGTTCAAACCTGTATCTAATACAAAGCTTCACAGCTCTACCTTAAGGTTTGAATTAATAAACCTTGGCACTGAACAAAATCCTCAAAATATTAATTTAGGATTGGGACTTTCTATAGAGGAAAAGGAAGCATTTATTAGTCCGTTACGAAAAAATAAACATGTGTTCGCTTGGATATATGATGATCTAAAAACATATGACACGTCTATTATTCATCACACTATCCCAATGCTTCCAGAGCAGAAACCAATTCAACAAAAGTTGAGAAAAATACATCCAAACCTAGAGGGTCAGATAAAATCAGAACTCAACAAACTCTTGAAAGCCAAGATTATTTTTCCCGTACGACACTCGAATTGGGTCTCCAATATGGTACCAGTAAGAAAGAAGAATGGTGACATAAGGATTTGTATTGATTTCAGGAATTTAAATAAGGCAAGTTTAAAAGATAATTTCCCATTACCCACTATGGAGCAGATACTCCAATCAGTGGCAAGTTCAGATTTAATGTCCTTCTTGGACGGATTTTCAGGGTATAATCAAATTCTGGTTCACCCTGATGACCAACTCAAAACCACCTTCAGAACAAAGTGGGGAACATATGCTTATCAGAAAATGCCTTTCAGACTTATTAATGCAGGAGCCACTTTCCAATGGGCGATGGATATCGCTTTCAAAGGGTTAATTAATAGAACAGTAGTTGTCTATTTAGATGACATCACTGCGTTTTTAAGAGAGAGATCCAATCACTTAAGAAATATGGTATTTCTATGAACCCTAAGAAATCTTTTTTCACTCTTGATCAAGGTAAGCTCGTAGGCTTTATTGTATCTAAAGATGGCATATATATCGACCCAGACAGGATTAATGAAATTTCTGAAATCCCTTTTCCTCATAATAAGAAATCCATGCAGTCATTCTTAGGCCAAATTAATTTTGTAAAAAGATTTATTCCAGATTTTTCTCAAATTATTTTACCACTTCAAACTATGATTAAGAAAAATTCAGTTTTCAAATGGGGAGTACCAGAAAAGGAAGCATTTGAACTAATCAAGAAGTCAATAATCAATGCCCCAGCTCTAAATACTCCAAATTTTTCTAATCATTTTGCATTGTATACCATTGCATCTAATTCTTCTTACGCTGCAGTACTTACGCAGATAAATGATCACAATTTGGAAGCACCGATTTCATTCTATAGCTCAAATCTTCAAGGTGCAGAATTAAACTATTCTGAAGTAGAAAAACAAGCCTTTGTTGTATATAAAGCGGTTAAACATTACAAACCATTCCTACTGAAGGCCCATACAAAGGTTATAGTTCCTTTCTCCTCAGTTAGATAATTGTTAATCCAGAGAGAACTAGGACAGAAAAGGGCAAATTGGGTAACAACACTTCAGGAATACGACATACAAATAAATCCGGCAAAGATTGTTAGAGGTCAAGGTTTTTGCAAGTTATTGGCAGACGCGTCCAACATCCTGGAATCAAGCGATACATATCAACCTAAAATCATCAATCAGGTAAGTGCCACCGATTCTGAATCACAGTACGCTGATTTAATATTTTACCTAAAAAATGGATATGCACCTCCCAACTTGTCCTACAAAAACAAAAGGGCCATAAGATTGAAAGCAAAGAATTTTTCCATTATTGATGATGTTCTGTTTAAACAAAATTATGATTCCGTTTTACTAAGATGCCTTGAAAAATAGGAAGCACAAAGAGTCTTGCAGGAATTGCATGACGGAATAGCAGGAGGCCACTTCGGAGCTGATACAACAACTCACAAAGCCATCCATGCCGGATATTACTGGCCCACTCTGTTTAGAGATGCTCATGATTATGTAAGGAAATGCCCAAGTTGTCAAACTTCGAGTGGAAGACTAAATAAATCAGCCTTTCCCCTGCAACCGGTCAACATTGAATAGCCATTTGAGCAATGGGGATTGGACATTATTGGAGAAATTACTCCTAATTCTTCCAAATAGCACAAGTATATCCTTACTGCTACCGATTACTTCACCAAGTGGGTTGAAGCAATTCCGCTAAAGACAACAAACTCTGAAGCCATTATTGAATTCATAGATCAATTCATCATTACCAGGTTTGGTGTCCTGAACGCTCTTGTTTTTGATAATGCATCGTACTTTTCAGGCAATGATATGTTTGATTTCACAATCAAAAGAGGTTTCAAACTCAAATATTCAGCTAACTATTATCCTCAGGGTAACGGTTTGGCAGAATCTACAAACAAAAACCTTTTTAAAATTATCAAGCGAACTATCGAATAGAATCACAAGACCTGGCACAAATCTTTAATATTTGCACTATGGGCTGACAGGATAACGCAAAAAGCTTCTATAGGTTCCTCCCCATTTAAACTCGTTTATGGAAAAGAAGTTGTACTACCAACAAATCTTATTCTTCCTTCCCTAGCTCTAGTTCAATTTATTTAAGAAAATCCTTCTTCTTCTTTACAACTTAGGCATGACCAAATCTTGAAATTAGAAGAAGAAAGAGAAAAAGACAAAATTATTCATGCGAAACATCAACAAATCATCAAGTCATCATTTGATTCAATCTCATCTCGTTCTAAGCAATTCCAAGTTGGAGATTTAGTCCTGAAATGGGACAAAGCCCATGAAGATAAAGGCAAACACACCAACTTCCAGAAAATGTGGCTTGGACCATTTCAGATCTGTGAAAAGATAGGCCATTCGACCTTCATGCTACAAGATTTGTCAGGGTTGAGAGATTCTCTCCCTGTTAATGGCCTAGTCTTAAAGAATTTTTTCAACTGAGGAGGTAACCCCTTCTCCTTTTAGATAGCATTTTTATAGTTTGTAGCAAAACTAGAAAATAAAACTGTAAGGCATTTTCTATTTGAGATTTGCTGTATTTAAAGAGTTTCTCAGAAACAAGCAATGTGATATTTACTTTTAAAATAATTAGAAGTATTAAACAAAAGGAATAATTTCTAGGAAATTAGTTATAATTGCATTCTAAAATTACAATACAATCCTAGTGAACTCTTATGAAGTATAAATCTTGTAAATATTTTTAGATTTTTCAAAATTGGTTATAAAAGGGTTATCAATATTAAAATAGAAACTAGTCCAAATTCAACATCTTAAACTCTTACCTTGTCATCCATCCTACCTTAAGGAGGAAAATTGTCTATCCCATTTTACTTAAGTTCATGATTATTTAGGATGCAATTCAAAGAATACTAGATATAAGAGTTGAGAGGTCTTATTACAAGCCTGCTTACCATGATCATAGGAAAATAGTTTGGCCGACATTACCAATACTGCATACCAAAACAGGGTAATGGCTTCAATTGTAAGACAAGGGGTCTCATCACGAGCCAGATTGTTCGGTTAGATTACTACCAGTGAATGGCAGTGTCGATCAACTGGCCACCACACCAGGGCAATGACTTTTTATCTTACAAAATAACAGAAAAAGAAAATCAAAACAAATGTGAAAAAACATGATTTTGAATTCATTCTGTTAATCATGCTCTCAAGTGAATAGGACAATAGACAATGATGTGGTTAAAAGATATCCCTGCCGAGACTATGGACGTTTGCTGGCAGCAGAGGCTCTACCTATGACAAATGAGTTAATTTTATTATTTGGTTTGGAAAAGTCTCCTATTTTATCAATATCTACCAATAAGTGCCAATTTGAAAATCTGGAATGTCTCTATTTTCAACAAGAGAGGAAATTAGCAAAGAAAGTTTTGTTTCCTTAGAATGCAACGATATCTAGTTATATTAGAGTTTTCCCTTTTGAACAAAATTTCTATTATGAAAAAGTTTAAGTATTTCTATACTATTCAGAGATAACTGCTTCTCCCAGCGAATCGCCAATTGTTGTGCCCTACAACAACCCCCCATTTCATATCTTTAAAATTCCAAAAACTATAATGTGAAATGGGTCCCTTTTTAATTTTTGTTTCAAATTGGCATCAATTTAAAGTTCTATTTCGCAAAAGGGCTTTTTAATAAAACCAATAAAAAAACCCCGATATAAAACGATTTACCTTTATCATTGCGATAAAGCGATCGCAAGATCACATATCGCAATGACAAAGAAAACACAATGTAAGGGACATATTGGTTTTCGCCGATGCGAAATCGCTATCGGATATCGGCAAAGCATAAAGTAACATGAGTAATGATCTTTGCTACAATGCGATGCGAAATCGGCAATCGGCAATCGGCGATAACATCTAAAGCACAACCAAGCTTCTCCTCATCCGATGCGATGCGATATCGCTATCGGCAATCGGTGATTCACCATGCCCTCATCCTAAGCGGCACTACCAGCGATGCCCGACGCGATGCGATATCGGATATCGACGATCTGGGATTCCAAGCAAAACCAATGCAATAACTTAGCATTTCCCCGATGCCCGATTTCGCAAAAGGTAAATGGCACAATTCTCAAAGTAACAGTAATAAAGGCAGTTTGATTTGATTTATTCGTAATTAAGGCCATATCCTTTGGAAAAGCCACTCATCCGGTTCAAACTGCCAAATCGCCCTAAGCATGCTTCAAATAAATCATTTATCCATTAATCGAAGCAATTGCAATTAATGAGACTGACAGGCCCTAACGAACATTTAATAAGAAAAGTAGGCTTGAAGCCTATCCACGTATTTGATCCTAAGGCCACCTCAAGTCGATTAATTACTGTAAATGTGCCAAGATATATATATATTTCATTCTGTTCGATTCATGATATTGTTGCATGTGTTGCACTTATCTTTCACTCTGCGCAGAATTCTTTCATAGAAACAGAAGAAAGTGGAATGGGAAAGAAATCCAAGAAGACTACAATGCCTACTGCTCCACCAGCCGCAGGGCTAACTATCGCTGATCCAACTGGGAAGAACAAAGGACTAATATCAGATACAACATGCTTAGGACTCCCCAAGATCACTTGACAAGGGACTTATAATTTGATTGAGGCGGAAGGGCCAATGGTGACCGAAGTGGAGATTTTATGCGATAATACCAGCAAATCTGATGCCAATCTAAAAGACTTGGCTGACTCCTTCCTACACAGAATAGCGGCTCGGGAGCAGGTTCTTCCTTACACAGATGTGGTAAGGTGGGCACTCCAAGAGCTGCCAATTATCAATAGACTGTTTGAAACTACGGATGGGAGGGTTTTCGGTTCGTTTCGAGCCGAAGACCTAAGGCTAATGTATCACCTACCATGAGAAGAGAAGAAGTATAATGCTACATTTTTGGAGAAGTTTCGAGCAGAGAACAAGACCGAATCCAAACCAATTCGAGGCTGGAGACAGAATCCAACAAAACACAAGCACGAAACCTCAGGTAAGTACTCAGTTGACTCCCTGTGTTCGCCTTACTGTTATGCTGGAATTATGATGTGTAGGCTATGGGGATTGCATGAATCTGCCAATATCACCATAGAAATGGTCCCCCTAATTGAGGTAGCATGTAGTGGAGAAATCATGGACTGGGCGGTCATATTATCTGACAAGTTAGCCAAAGCTATTCTTGACTACAGGTCTGACGATCGTGTCACAGAGAGGGTTATTCCGCCATTTTACTATAGTGCATATATTATGGATGTGTTGTGTTTTAATTCTGAATTTCCTGTGCTGGGATGGAGGTGGACGTCGCAAGACCCCACACCCATTCACATATATCATCGAAAACTTTGGAAGACTAGTTATAAGCACCACCTGTACCAAATTTGCAACGGTTTTATGTTACCAATTCATTATTAAATTTTTAATAAGCCTACCCCTAAAATATCTGGACAAGCAGCGGTAGATTTGATTGCAGTAGCGAGTTGTTTTGGGGAGGAGAAATTCACCTATATCAGAGTTTTTGGCAGTGAGGCTAAGCCACATGTGCTACCACTTTACATCCCCGATAAGCTACTTGCCAGGGAGGTAGCTTATCAAATCAGCGCTGAAGGGGTTACCCAAACCTTGAAAAGAGCTAAAAAACATGTTTGGCCTTCTTTTCCATTGCGAATTGGAGTGTATACCCTGCATGACATCAAACATGCAGAGAAGGAAGCCAGGAAAATGAATTTTCTCACCCTGGCTACTCTGCCAAGGAGGCAGTATGATCCAAGAAAGATCGCTTACAATGCGCTCGACTAGGCTAAATTGGCCAAGGTCGAGCACAAAGAAGACAAATTCTAAGATTTGTTCGCATCAGCCGAATCACTGTATCAAGTCAAGTCACTTGCCCTAAATGTTTATAATGATGAAGGCCTAGTTGAGTTTAATAGAATCAGAGAACAGAGGTTGCAAACTCTGCCTCTAGACCTGTTAGCAGCTGTACCGACAGCAACCCGGCCAAGCGAGTCTAAACAGCGACATAATACACCACCTCCTACTACATCAAAACAGTAGGAGGAAACACATAGCCAAAGGTAGGAGGTAACTCAGGAAAAAGCACAGTGACCAGAAGAAACCCAAGCCAAGACCCAAGAGGAGAGCAGCTCTAAAGGTAACCATGATCCATTAGTTGATCCGAATTTTCTCCAGCAATGGAATCAATTCAGTACAATCATCAATAACTTAGAGTGCTCAAAAGATGATGAGGTTTCAAAGGAAGGTGATACACAGGAAGCGACATCGAAACCGGTTTCAGGTGAAACGAGCTGCCTACCCAAAACAAAAGAACTAGAGATAATTCCAAAAGATCCAACGGGAGAGATCGTTTTGAAAATTGAAGAGATCCCCCCTTTAGATATATTTTACAGCCCCAAGCATAAAGTCGTTGTAAATAGACAGAGGAAAAGGAGAAGAACTGATCAACCTTCCCCATTCCCTGAATTAACAGTAACGGGCAATGTTGTATGGAAAGAGGAATTCGACCCCTCCGATGACTTAACCAAGCTATCACAGTTCACTGGAGCATATTCGGCGGTGACTATTGATAAAGCAACGGAGGTGAGCAATTTGTTAAAAGCCAAGGATCATGATATCTCTTCACTACAGGCGAGACTATCAGAAGTTCAGCAGAGGGCAGAGCAGGTGGAGAAAGAATTGCTAGTACAGCAGCAGAACAATAACCAGCTAATCAAGCAATTACAAGAGCAAAAACAGAGGATAGATGAAGGCGCAATACAAAGGCAAAAAGAGCTATCAGCGGCATTGGAGCAGTTAAGAATATCAACTAAGGGAACAATGAAAGTAAAAGATGAACAAATCGCTCAATTGACTACTCAAATTGAGCAAACGAAAAACCTCCCTAAGGTAGATGAATTTAAAGCAGAAGCGCTCCAACTAAATAAGGGATTGATTAATCAGGTTAAGCTATTATGTCAACATCTTATACGAATAGAACCATTGTGCGAATTGTCAGCGTCTATAAGCGAAAAGGTAGACAAAGCAAGGGCTGACTTGGATCAGGCAGAAGAAACGCTGACAAACTTTATAGAATGGCAGGATTCAGATGTAGGCTGGGCAGCTAATCTACCAAGAATTCTAGAATCACACAAAGAGATATTATTCACAGAATTGCAATCACAACTGATGAAAGCAGAAAGAGCGATTTCCAGATGCAGGACAATCAGTGGAAATTTGGTTGAATTAGTGAATAATACATTGTATTTATCTAACATAATTTCCCAATGCACTCCAGGTCAATTAACAACAACAAATATATTGGAGCACTCATGCTATCCGAACCTGGAGAAAAGTGCAAGATTGATCGCTGGAGTCAACAGTCTGACATGGGATGCATATTGGTTCTTCTTAATCAAACCATACAGCCAGAGAGCCGTCTTCAAGTGTCTAACCGATGCTGTCGGTTATATTATACCTGACAACCAGGATGCCACCTTCGCCGCCCAATTCAGTTTACGCCTCAACAAACCGCCAGAAGTAGAAACAATGCTCGCCATAAGCCAGCTAAGGTTTAAGGGCAAACAACCTAAGGCATGACTCATTTCACCGACTGCCAGATCGCCCCTGAGAAGTAGACCAGATTTACTGATACCAATTTAGTAGGATTTTGTTTCATAGATATTTTTAGTTTAGTAGTATTTAAAGACCCTTTCATGTATTTAGAAAGGGTCGTAAAAGTTTTGTATATGACTTAAACCCTGAAGCTGCACTATTGTACTTCAGGGATATTCTTTTATGAAACTTGACCAATTATTCCAAATTTGATGAGGAAGGCTTTTGTGCAAATGTGCACTATTGTCGTTTGAAAGCATTTCTGTGTTGAAGAAGGAATTTTGAATAGCGATTGATATTTCGGATCGGTCTACAGCTCACATGGTACTATTATCTACGTCTGTATTCTTTTTCGTTATATGAAATGTTATTGAAATCGCTCTTGCTATTATCGCTTATATATATATGTGTGTTTTTCACAGCATTCCTTATGCATTCCACTATTGGTTGTTTATCGCATGCTCTCCTTTCAGACGTATATATGTATCGATGATATGAACAGTGAATGTAGTAATTTGTATTTATCGCCTCATTGTGACTATTCATGTGAAGCAATCTTTGAATGATTGAACATCTTTTATTTATTTTACAGAGTCATCTATATGCCTGATAAATAGATAAAGATTATTTAACGCCACATTCTGAATGAATAAGTTGTTCCCGGGATTAGTATTAGTTTCCCTATTTTGTCAATAGAATAAGTTATTCGCCTATCATTTAATCAATTTATTCATCACCCATCCATCCCTTTTATTTCATTATCGGGAATTTAGTCCCGTTATCTCTAGTCGGAGCCACCATTCCAAACGGAAAAGGAGCTGTACCAAGGTCCGAACCGGGTGGTTATCCCCGATGTTGTGGCAACGATTTCCGAGGCCTCAACATTTCTGGCGCTAGAAGGAGGGCCATCCCCTATGAATGGCGAGTAAGCCAACACCTACAAACCATTCAAAGAGTAACTCATCCTCCACCTCTCCTCGAATATCTCATTCGCATTCTGAATCTCCAGTATCCAGACGAGACGAAGAGGAATCAACCACTACTGCTAAATTACATCATACTTCAGAACACTTAAGTTCGAAGTCCCCTGAAGTTCAATCCATCATCCACAAACTTCAAGGCTTCTCAATATCCCCTCCTAGATCTGAAGTATCACAAGGCAATCACACTTCGCAATTTCCCTTACCCCCTCATCTTACTAGACTCCAAAGTGAAAAGTTAGGTATTGAGCCACCTGAATTTCCTTTACCCGAAAGGAAAAGGATCAAAAAGACCACTGAAGGTTTTGGTAGCGATACCCTTTCTCCATCATCTTCCATTTCATCATCACCTGTGTGAAGTCATACACCCACTTCACCACTTCATATAGTTGTTCACCAAGGGACTTCATCTCAAGCATCACAATCTGTTTAGTCAGTGCTTCCGCCTCCACCTCAAACACCTGGAACACCACAAGCAAACGTCGGTAATCCTAAAATGGCCCAAAGACCATGGAGAAGTCCTGGTGCGGTTACCATGCCTGCACCTTTACATCCATTACCCGATTACCCCGAAAAATGG
>APFE030580686.1:0-16267 GCA_000404065.3 Pinus taeda
ATTCATATCCTTTACTTCTAGATGAATAAAGAAGAAGAATTCCTTCATTTGCTCTAGGTTCAAACTTACTAAGTTTTTCATCAGTCTTTTTGATGAAACATTTTCTTCCAAAAACTCTAAAGTGTTTTATAGTAGGAGGCTTACCATACCAAAGTTCATATGGAGTTTGATCACTATTTACCTGAACATTAGCTTTGTTGAGAATAGTCATGACAGTAAATGCAACTTCACCCCAGAAGGAGGCAGGAGTTCTAGATTCATCAAGAATAGCTCAAGCCATTTGTTGAACTGTTTTGTTCATTCTTTCCACTACGCCATTTTTTTGAGGAGTTCTAGCAATAGAGAACTGCCTTTTTATTCCATGTTGTTCACAAAAATAAAAAAAAAACCATTTGATATGAATTCTCCCCCTCGATCAGATCTGAGACATTTGATTTTTCGATCTGGTTCATTTTCAACTAAAGCTTTGAAGGCTTTAAACTTTTCAAATGCTTTATCTTTATGCTTTAGTAGACCTATCCAATGCATTCTAGATAAATCATCAATGAATAAAATAAAGTATTCTTCTCCACGAGGTGAATTTTTCCTTGTTGGTCCACACAAATAAATATGGATGAGTTCAAGAGGCTTACTTGCTAATCCTTCTTTTTCACTGAAATGAACTTTGGTTTGCTTACCATCTTGACATGGTTTGCATATGGTATTTTCTGGGATGCTGATATCTGGAAGATCACGAACCGCCTTGAGCCTGTATGCTTTTCTAATTTGAGAAAAGCTTAGATGCCCCAATCTTCTGTGCCATAACTATTTTTCATGTGTTTTTCTTAGATAACATTGTTTTTTTCTTCCTTTTAGTATGTATAGATTGTTTGTATTTATTGTACCTTTGATTATGATCTTTTCTGTATCAAGCTCACGAATTACACATCCGTTTGATTGAAACACAACTTCATTTCCTTGATCACACATTTGATTGACATTCAACAAGTTATGTTTTAAACCATCAACATACATGACATTTCCAGCTTTAACCTTTTCTTTCAAATAAACTAAACATTTGCCTTTAATGGCAATCGGCGTGTCATTTCCAAAGGAGACATTCTTTTCGTTTTCTAAAGCATTAAATGAATGAAGTTTCTCTTTATCACCTGTCATGTGTTTAGAGTATCCACTATCAATGTACCACTGATTTTCTTGTCCTTCTGCAAATAGAACTATGCCACATCTTTCTGATTGAAATTCCTTCTTTCTCCATACTCGGGAATTTGATGACGTTTGCTCCTTTTGAGGTGTTGGTCGAAATTTTCTCTTGCATTCAGATTCTTCATGACCAAAGTTATTACAAAAGTGACATTCAATTTCATCTTCAAGAGGAGAAAAGTTATTATAAGAACTTTTCTTGATTCCTGTTACGCTCCTTTGATTTCGTGCTTCTTTAGTCATGATAGTTTTGTAAGCAACATATTGAGCAGCCTTATGCCCAAAGTTATGGCATGAAAAACATTGTTCATTAAATAAGTTTCTGTGATCATAGAATCTTTTGGTATTGTTTACCTTTTGGTTGATGCTTCTATTGATGTTCATCCTTGGAGTAAATTGAGCATGATTTACCTGATGAGTACTTTTAGGTTTTCGCTGACGATTGACATACTGTTCATTGGTCTTTGCTGCATCAAGATAGCTTCTGGTGGAGGCTGATGGATTTTGTGATTGGGATGATTCTTCAGTATATCCAAGACCTGTATTTATAAGAGGAGAACGTTGAACCTTGATGATTTCATTTAAAGTTTCTGATCCTTTAGCAAATCTAAGATTAAATGATTTTGTCTTCTCAAGTTCTTTTCTTAGACCCACAACTTCATATTCTAGTCTTTCAGTGTGCTTTTCTTTTTTAGTGAGTTGACGTGTCAATGTGTCTACGATCATATTATTTTATTCCAAATAGACTTTGAGTTGAGTGATTTCTTCAAGAAAGTCTTCCTCTTCTAACACATCCAAAATATCATCATTATCATAAGCCATGAGTAGTTTATAATCTTGTTCAGTTTCATATTCATCACTATTAAATAATTCATCATTATCTTCATGAGTATAGTAACTTCTTCTATTAAAAACATGTTTTCTATAGCCTTTTGCAGATTCCTTTCCTTTTTCATGATTATCTTTATGAGGACATTTTGTAACATAATGGCCAACTCTACCACAAGCAAAGCATTTGAATGATAGCATACCTATGAATTTTCAAGAGCCCCGTTGAAGCTTCTTGACAAAGTTTACTTTATCTTCTTCTTCTGAAATATATCTTGATTCACTGTGCTCTTCCTTTTCTTTTCCTTTAGTTGAAGCTTTGAAGGTGGCTTCTCTCATATCTAATGGACCTCCTTTCCTCATTTCAAAGGCAGTGAGAATTCCATGAAGTTGAACTATAGTAATAGATTGAAGATCCTACTTTTCTTCTATGGGAGATACTTTTGACTCAAATTTAGAAGACCAAGATCTCCAAATTTTCTCTACTAAAGTAGCTTCCTTTATCTCTTCACCCAGATTCTTCATACAATTAATAATCTTATTTACACGCAAAAAGTAGCTAGCAATACTTTCATCACTATGCATCTTAAGAGTTTCATACTAAATTATGAGAGTTTGGAGCTTAACAGGTTTTACCTGGGAGTCTCCTTCGTAGCTCTGAATGATTGTCCTATTCTTTGTTTGTCTTCAGTTGCATGACTTTGATGAATTTGATTTTGATTTTGACAAGTGGTGATGCTAGATACAATATATTATATGATTATATATATATTATATATATATTATATATTATTTTATTAGCATATTTTTGACACTTTTTATTTCTTATAGTATCAAGTATGATATTTTTTCGATGTTAGTAATTCATTACATGCTTTTGATTGAACATTCAACCATTTTTAAACAGTTGATTTGAAAATGTTGATGCAATGTAACACATTTTTAGGACTTATTTTTGACCTTTTAATTTTTTTTTTAATGTATCAAGTGTGAACATTTTTTATTTGTTAGTGATTTTTATTTTGATTTTGAGAAGTGTTGATGAGCATCAACCCTTTTTGTTTAAAGGGCTTAATTTTACACTTTAAATTTTCTAATGAATTAAGTGTAGATAATTTTTTTTTAAATGTTGGCGATTTTCATATAATATATATTATATTAATTTATATATATATTATAGATATTTATTTATATATATATAAATATTTTAATATAATATATATATATATATATGAAACCTTAAAATGTAAAAAAAAAACATAAAAAATGAAAAAATAAAAATAATAAAAACATGTTAGTTAAAAAAAAAGAATAAAAAAAAGAATAAAATAAAAACATGACAAAAAAACATAAAACAGTCTCCAACGTCTATAATTCTGTGAATCAGCCTTGCTAGCCTTAGGTCCATTGGCTTAGAATGAGTCACCATAGTGTTAACGATAACCTGAAAGTCTCCAATAACATTAGCCTCCCTGATGTTCAACACTTTCAGAATCTTGAGTCCTTGGAAAAGAGCCAAAGCCTTAGCTTGAATGTTGGAAGCGATGCCCAAACCCCAGACGAAACTATGGATCCTAAAGCCAGCTAGATTCAAAATGACTCCTCCAACTCCAGCTCTTCCAGGATTTCCCTTTGCATCCCCATCAAAAAATAGAAAGTGTCTCTGATGGTTTGCAATCCATCCTTGGAACTCTTCTGCTGTAGCCCTTATTTGCCATACTTTTGGGAGGGAGATACTCTTTGCATTTTTTTGGAACTGAAGATCGAGAGAGGAACCCTAATTTATATCTTGCTGGCTGAGACTTAAGTCATCTTTATGGTCTCTCAGGCACTCTTTATCTGGCATTTAATTTTAACTACCACTAGCTTGACATCCTATTCGCAGTTTCTGAAAATCCTTCGATTTCATTAAATCCAAAACTACCAACAGATAATTTTAGGGAGAAAATACCAAGCAGCTCTGATAATTTTGTTTTTTGGAGGAGGATTAGGATACCTTTGCAGCCATTTATCAAAAAAATTAGGAATGAAGGAAGGCAAGGCGAAGCTGGAACTCAAAGGTTCTAGTAGCTCAATCCAACTCTGCAAAGTGACGGAACATTCAAGCATTAGATGAGAAACGCTTTCCTGGTTTACCTTGAAAAGTCTGCACCTTGAAGGGCCGTGGAAACCTTGCTTTTGAAGAATATCGTCTGTCAAAATTTTGGAGTGGCATAATAGCCAGTTGAAGAAGTCGATTTTTGGTAAGGAGGGATAATGCCATATCCCTTTCCACAACTCTGGATTCGTGGCCATATGGGGGCGCTCACATAGCTTGGCATATCCTTGAGCAATGGAATAACCACCAGCCTGCACACCCCAACCTCTTGAATCCCTGCTTCGCATCCGCGTTGTAGCCAATTCGTGAAGCTTGGAGAGTAGTACCTCTCATTCCATAGACAAATCTGGGGGCGTTTCAAGGTTCCAGCCAGCCCAGCGTGAGTCTTGCCAGATTGAAATATCCCATAAGGAATGCAATCCAACATCATTCATCCATCTTCGCATTGCTTGGAGAGAGCAACAATCTCCCAGTGGCTCATTGTTCATAATTCTGTCTGTCCAAAGGTTGATCCTTTTTCCATTGCCGGGAATCCAGTAGGCATGAGCATTAATAAGCGGACATGCTTTGATGCAGAGCTTCAGAAAGGGCGAATTAGGGAGTGACAAAGGGTCTCTAAACAGTGGGAGCACTGGCCTTTGAAGTATTTTTTCCAAAGAGCTAATTGTGCCTAGCCAGGGTTAGGTGCAATAATTCTCCAGATGAGCTTAGCTCCCATTACAATATTATGATATCCAAGATTTTTGAAGTTCAAGCCTCCTTCCAAGAGCAGTTTGGAGATGGATTCCCAGTTGACTAACAAAATCTTATTCTCATTTTGCTTGCCCCCTTCCAAAAATATTTTTGAATGATCTCCTTGATTTTTTTGAGGATGCCAGTGGGAGCTAGAAGGACAAAAAACTGAAATAAGGGAAGACTGTTAAGGACTAATTTTATGAGAACAGATTTACCAACAATGTTAAGCCAGGAAAAGCCCTAGGCAAGCAACTTGTTCTTGAATTTCTCCAATTGAGGGAGCCAATCTCTGCTGAAGTCTCTTTTAAGAAATACAGGAAGGCCTAAGTACTTGAAGAAAGTCCAATCTGAGGAGGCTGCGAAACCAAAGGTTCTGGAAATGGAATTGAGTAAGCTAGAAGTGGTGTTCTAGCAATAGATATGGCATTTGCCATTGTTTATTTTGCCTCCCAAAACTAAAAAAAAATCGCCTAGAACTCCTTTAAATCTAGAGGCTATAAGCATAGAGGCAGCTCCCAATAACAAGGTGACATCCACAAAGAGGGCATGATTTATGTTTTTAACACCTCTTGCTATACAAAGCCCAACCTGATCCATCATTTTTTTGTCTAAATAAAAACTGAGGACAGAGGCTTGAAGAACAAATAGAAGGGGTGAGAGAGGGAACCCCTACTTGAGCCCTCTCATGGCTTTGAAGAAGTCAACATCTCTGCCATTTACTAATGGAGCAATCCAAGGCTTCAAAATGTAGGCCCGAATCAAATTTATAAATTTCTCACCAAATCCAAGCTTATGTAAGACTTTCAGCAGAAAACTATGCTTAACTCTATCAAAAGCATTTGCTAAATCAAGTTTGACAACCATACCTTTTTCATTGCAACTCAGGCTTGAGTGAATTGCCTCTTGGACCAAACTGAAATTGTCCACAATCTGTATACTTTGAATGAATCCTCCTTGGCTTTCTAGAATGACTTTGGGGAGGATGAGCTTGAGTCTGTTAGTAATGACTTTGGTAATCAGTTTGTAGCCATTATTACATAGCGAAATCAGGCAAAACCTGTTGAAGGTGTTGGCTCCTTTCTCTTTGGGGATGAGAGCAAGAAAAGTAGAGTTCGTGTTGCCTCCGTTTTTCTGGCAAGCTTGGGACTTAATAACCATTTTGTACAAATATTTTTCCACAATTGACCAACAATATTGGAGAAATCTGGCTGAAAAGCCATCCGACCCGAGGGCTTTGTCTAGGTCCATGGCAAAGAGGGAATCCTTGACTTTGTTCTTGGTGACTTTAGCTTCAAGAAGGTGATTCATTTCATCAGTAATCAGGGAGGGGACCACATCCATCATATCAGAGTTTTGATCCAGATTTATATCTTCACTATACAGGTTTTTAAAGTGAAGAGAGGTAGATTTTTTGATGCTTGCGTTGTCTTTGTGAATGATGGGGCCATCTTTGATTTCAGAAATGGAGTTGGAACATTTCCTTGCTTGAGCTTGCTTGTGGAAGAAGGAAGAGTTCCTATCACCTGCTTTGAGCCAAAGGCTGCGAGACTTAAGTCTCCAGTACTCTTCCTCAGCTAGACAAGCCTTGTGATAGTTTTGCTGGAGCTGGGCTTCTTTTTCTAGAATCTCTTTTGTTATGTTAGCTGTTTCAGCATGGAGATGATGATTTTCCATAGTGCATTGGAGTTTTTCCCTTTCATTGGTTGGATTGGGCAGATATTTGGCCCAACTTTTCAAAGCCCTTTTCACTCTTCTAAGTTTATCCTCCCAGATGAAAAAGGGTGAGCCTTTGACCGACTGCATCCAGATGCCCTTAACTAATTGCATGAAGTCTGATTCCTTAGCCCAGAGCAGACTAAATCTGAAGGGACTTGGTCTGAGGTCAAGCTAAAACACCAGTTCCATCTTGATGGGTTTATGATCAGAAGTGCTGCATGGGAGAATGTGAACTCTAGCCTCTAATCCAAGCAGAAGAAAAGAACTTTGAAGTAAGAATCTGTCCAATCTGGCAGCAATGTGGCCAGGACTAATTCTTTTATTAGAGCAAGTATAGTTACCAGAGATTGGATTGATGTCTAGTAGATCCCAATCCTGCATAAGGTCCTCTACCCATTCCCATGCCAGATCTCGAACAATGCTGCCTCCTCTCTTGTCTGCTGATAAGAGAGTGAGGTTTAGATCTCCTACAATGATGGTATTCTCTAGATTAATGAGAACTGCTTGGTTTCTTATGGATTCCCAGCATGCCTTTTTTTCCCCAGTGTTCACAGGGATGTACACATTGAAGAGACTAATAATCTCTTTTGAGTCTAAATGCTACAATTTTAAGAGAAGCCAGTGAGTGTTGAGGGTCTCAGAAATGACTGAGAATTTGCTAGCATTCTAAAGAGTGCCCAACCCACTGGAAGCCCCACGGGCAGAGATTGCTTTCACCTCACATTTGTTCCAGAGTTTCTTACTAGCCTGAAGGAAGACAGAGTCTTCCAACTTGGTCTCTTGGATGAGGAGTATGTCAGGAGCTTCTGTTCTTATTAAACTTCTGATGGCTTCTTCTTTGATTCTGCTCCCCATACCTCTACAGTTCCAGGAGACTATCTTCATCATTTGTATTTATGGTTGGCTCCCTTAGAGCCTTGGGGTTGGTTTCTCGCCATCTTTGTTTTTGATGCTAACAGCTTCTCAAGGGTTGGCTGGCTGCCTTGGAGCTTAACTTTGAAAGTTTCCTGCTCTCTTTTTCCCGATCTATTTTGCGGCCTCTTGTGGATCTCCTTATCGAAGCTTGGGATTCTCCTATTTCCCCTTCTTCCTCCGAGCCATCTGATTCATGCTCATCTTCCTCTACTTCGACAGTATTTCCTTTGGAACTCTCAGCAAGGCTTGCCCCCTTGGGAGAAGAGGGGGTCCCTTTAGAGGGTGGGGTTGATTTTTGGTTGTCTAGATCCTATGGTTCCTCTACTTGCGAGCTTAGTGGGGCAAATTTATTTTCTTGATCCATTCTAGAAGGGGGTTGCTGAGGAGGGGCCTGGAGGGGACCTCTTCCATTTGGACCAACCTGATTTTGGGTTTTCCTGGCGCGCTTGACCTGGTTCCAGCCTTCTTATTTACCCTTGTCTGGTTCCACATTGGTTGGGCATCCTTTGGCGAAGTGACCATAGACATGGCACTTTCAGCATTTGAAAGGCAACTGCTCGTAATCTAGCTTCTGCAAATGAGTCCATTTTCCTACTTTGATTTTGATGGCTTCCAGGAGACCCACCTCTAGATCTACTTCTACGCAGATACGGGCATAGTCATATTGATCTTTGCTGTTTGCTCGATCTATGAATTTCCCAAGGGCATTTACGATGTGCTTCAACGAGTCCCAGTTCCAACAATGCATTGGAAGGTTAGGGAGTCTAACCCACACAAGGACAACTGTGGGAACATCGAAAGTTGTCATGTTTTATTGCCTATTGTTAAATCAGTTTGTTTGTATCCACAGTCTTGGGAAAATCTCGGAAATTGACCACATAGTAGCAGCTAAAAAGAGATGTGAGCTAAACATAAATGTCACGGTCTTGCAAGGTTGTACAACACTTCTGGAATTAGACTCACCTTTTGTAATTTGCTCTTTGGCATTAAGGCCAAGTTTCTAATATATCCACTACCCGTTTTTGTAAAAAAAATAACATAAAAAAAAAAAATAAAAAAAACATGACAAAAATCAAATATAAAAATATATATATAAAAAAAATAAATAAATTATAAAAATGCAAAAAGAACCAAAATTAACTCGTAAAGTAAAAAAATTGAATAAAAAGTTAAAAAAAAAGAAAAAGAAAAAGAAAAGAAAAAATGAAAACTTTTAAAATATAATATGTAATTTAAGAAAAGAATTGGAACCACAAAAAAATTTAATTTTTTTTGTTAAGTTAAAAAAAAACACTTAAAATATTTTTAAAAAAATAAGGAAAATTAAAATTAAAAAGAATCAATTAAAATAAAAAATATAAAAATTATTGAAATATAAATAATTTAGATTAAAAAAAAAAAGATTAAATAAAAAATAAAATAAATATTTAAGAATTAATTTTTTAAATAAAATTTAAAAATAAAAATAAATAAACAAAATTAAAAAAATTCAAAACAATTAAAAAAATTAATTATAAAAATAAAAAATTAAAATAAAAAGAAAAAAATTAAATAAAAAGATAAATTTCAAAGCATATTAAAACACCATGGATGGAAAGGTTATGCCATCTCTGTGAGAATAAAAACATCGAGGATGAAAATCACTTCCTCTTATAGTGCCTTGCGTACAACCATATTAGATCTTAGTTTCAAAATCTTTGTTGCAATACTGGCCTTCCTAGCCTTTTACGTTGTCAAAATTATTGTGAGCTCGAGAGGCTTCTCTCCAAGTTGTTTGAGCAGTGGAATAAAATCTTAAATCAAACTAAATAATTCGTTTCTTTAGGTTTGATAGACCAGAATTTGGTCAGTGGACGTTAACCATCATCATCATAAAAAAAATCAAAACAAATTAAAAAAATTAAATTAAAGTAAAAAAAAAATTGAAAAAAAGAATAAAAAAACAAAAAAAAACAATTAAAAAAAAAAAAAATCCCTTTCCGATCCTTAACCCTCCCCCTCGACCCCTCCCCTCTCCTCTCACTTGACCCCTCATGTAAGGACCTGCGGTCCATGCGATGGGCAGGACGCACATCTAGTGCGAACGATGAGCTGCGGCCAAGGCAAACGAGCGAACGATGGAATAATGTGCGTGGAAGGATTTGGCTAGGTGAGTTTATACCGTGGGGATGAGTTGGCACATCACCCACGGGCCGACCTCATAGACTTGTGATGTGCAAAAAGTTTGGTTGGCGGTCTCATGTGATGGGCGGGCTGACCAACGAAGTTGAGCGAATTGGCAAGTATGGAGGGCGTCGACTGAACGAGTTGGATGAGTTGGCCGGGTGGCATGACTCACCCACTGGCCCATATATATGGATGGCGCAGTTGGGGAGCGAAGGCAAGCAATTCAACACAACAAACAAGCATTCAGACGAGTCTTGGATGAGCTCGAGGTGTGCAAAGGTGTAGGAAAACGTGGAGGAGCAGGTTTAAGGTGCAGGTTGCACGAAGGCGTATGTGCTCGCCCGCCGGGTAGACTGCATGAGCTGCACGAGGTTGAACGGTTCGGTTGGCAGGCAGGCCGCACGAAGGTGCGCCTGCCTGCGGTAGGAAACAAGGGTGGAGGGCCGCACGAAGGCGCATCCGCCCACGGTTGTAACACAGGTGGAGGGTCGCACGAAGGCGCGCCCTCCCGTCGATTGGTAATATAGGTGGAGGGTGCACGAAGGCGCTTGCCTGTCGATTAAGTGTGCGGGTGGAGTGCTGCACGAAGGCGCCCGCCCATCGGTTGGCAAACTCGGGTGGAGGGTGAACGAAGGTGCCTACTCGATAGTGCAAAGGCGAGATGGTGAACTCAGGTAGGGGTGAAACGAAGGCGCTCGCCCGCGGTTGGTATCGGTGTGAGGCTACACGAAGGTGTTTCCAGGTGGAAAGTTTGGCTAAGTGTGGAATGTAAGAGTGACCACCGTGCAAGGCGTGCACAAGGTGGGCAACTCGTTGGCAAGACACGAAGTCAGAATTTTGGGTAAGTATGAAACTTGGGGTTTCCAAGGTATACTTGTAAAATTGTAAAAGTTGTAAATATATTGAAATCAGGCAGACTCATTTTTCAGGGAGTTGCCCCTCCCTTTATACTGTTGCAATTGTGTTCTTTATGTATAATTGTTGTGGATAATGAATGTGTATGGGTGTTCATTAGTATAAAGGCTAATAATAATACTTGGTGAAGAAAAATAAACTAAGTATCAAATGTTAATGCGTAGTCCATGAACATAAGTATTGGTGGAAAGAAAGTGTTCGGTGGTGTCGCACCTCGCTATAAGCGGTTGAAAGACTACCGCAGGTGTAGGGGTGTGACAGATGGTATCAGAGCATCGGTGAAAGCTATCAGAGCTGGTCTGAAAACTTGGTGAGAAGTTTTGCAGGAAGCTGGTGCTGGTGTTGAAGAATTGAAGCTAATACACACCTTAACAGATTGGTATTTGAGCAAGGTTGCTCATGACAGTGGAAACAGGTACTTGTAGGTGAAGGAAGCTGATCTCACTGACAGGTGGAATCAAGAGCTGGTTCAGTTTTGCAGGGAACCTGGTAAAGCTGGTAGAAGGCTGAAAGGCAAAGATGGTGGATGAACCTATGACAAGTGAATCTAGCCATAATGTAAGTGAAGTCTTCCAGTACAAAGTGTTGGAGCAAATTGGTAGATGGAGTTCTAACTGGGTTTTGATGAAGGCTGAGAATATGAAGATTCGGGAAAGCTGTTCGGGACTAAGGAAGGAAATTGAAGAACTCAAGAGCTAATGCAGAAGTACGATAGATGGTGAACTCAAGGAACTTGATGAGGAGATCTGATAAAGTGGTCTTGGTCTTCAAGAGTTCTTGGATGAAAGATCTCGGCTAAGGAAAAAAAGTGCCATGGTGGAAGCCTAAATCAAGCAAATTGAGGAGGAGATAAAGAAGAAGCTTCTTGGTAAGAATGTTGTTGTAATTGAGAAAGATGAGCTCGACTACATTGACAGGATGGGAATTCACTACCGTGACAATCTAGAGGATGTTCAGAAGCTTAGTTCTATGAAGGTAGTCAATGGACACTTGGTTGGTGCACTTAGGCAGAATACGATGGAGGACAAGCTTGAAGGAAGTCAAGCTAAACTAGGATCGGGTTGCTTAGAAGAACCAAGCAAGGAAGTGAAGTACCTTAGGAGGAATGTCAAATTAGAGCACAAGCCAATGAACACTTCTGAGGCCGAATTCTTGAAGAAGGTTGCTGATGTGAGGCACAAGATAAAGCCGACAGAAGGAGGTGATGCCTTGAAGCTGAGTTTTGTGCAGGTATCTGTGAAGGGAAAGAGATTTGCAGCTTTGGTGGATACGGGGGCTACCCATAGCTTCTTAAGTAGGAAGGCAACAAAGTATTTTGGGAAGAAAGCTAAGATGGAGAGAGAGTGGAGCACTTTCAAAGTAGTCAACTCTACCATGAAAGCTGTTACTAGTGTAATGGAAAACACTCAGGTGAGAGTGGGATCGTGGTTTGGAAAGTTGGACTTAAGGATCATGGACATGGATGATCATTCTATGGTGTTGGGGCAAGATTTCATGAGACTTGCACAAGCCACACCAATGGTGGACCGTGATGTTCTCTTGATCACAGCTGAAGGAAGAATCGTGTTGGTTCCCATGAATAGAAGGAGTTGCTTGGGGTATAGACCAAGGATGAATTCTATGAATTTGTATCCCAAAGATCCAAATATGAAGCATGAGGATGTGGAGCAAAGAGGACTTGGGAGTATGACTCAAACAAAGAAGGAAGGGAAGCTGATTGACTTCATTGCAAGAGCAAGAAAGAATGAAGTAAGTGAGAGGTCAGTCTCACGAACCTTGAAACATTTGACAAAGACATCTTCTATTGATGATCTTCACAATGGAGTTGCAAAAGAAGGGAGTCCGAGTACTACTTCAGAGGCAGTGGTTTGAGAGGATTATGCAGGTAGAGATTCGACTGGTGTAGTGGAGTTTTGCAGGTATGCTATGGGCATATATGAATTTCAGTTGACGAAAGCCAAGCTTGGAGAGCTTGGGTGTACATGTGAGGAGGTTGAGGCTGTGCACAAATACTTGAGGACACAGTATTAATCTGATACATGGGTAGATGGGAGTCAGGGAGGAAACTTCCTGGCCCTCCTTTATCTATGGACAACCTTGGAGATGGGTTGGTGTGGGGACCTTGTTCGGAAGGGGCTGCACCACCTTAGCAAGGGCCTTGGGGAAAGGATTCTTTATGACAGATTGCAGACTTGGATGCAGATGACCAGATGTTGGGATGAAGTCTACTTGGGTTGGACCACATGGGCAACTAGAGTCATGGACATCAGGTTGGAGACAAGAGCATGGAAGTTTATGCAGGGGCATTATACAGGATGTTGTGCAGAGGCTGTTATGACATGGAGATGTATGAGCCAGTGGAGAGGTTGTACACTCTTGTGCAACAAGGCCATGAGCTGAACATATTGCAGATAGGATGGAGATTCCATGGACCTGAGCATGGAAAATTGGATAGATTCTTGATGAGTTCGAGATGTAGCAGAAGTCAGAAGAAGACTAATGGTGGCATAAGGATGTGCATTCTTGTGGGTTGGATGTATGGTTGGATTAGCTACCCAACTAGTTCGAGTCATGAGGGGTATCAGTGTGTAGAGGTTTGTTGGCATTAGTGGGATCCTACTTGAGTTAATGTTTGTGTAGGCAGATGTTAGTATTAGGTGGAGTATCTTGATAGGCAGACTACAGGATGAGGACGATACATGATGGAGATGGTTGTTCTACATATGTTGCAGGGATGTTTGCAGTATGTGGACTAGTTGATAGCATGGATAAGACTGTTCGAATATGAAAATCTTGGTGGCAGGATGGTTACCAGGATGGCATATTGTCAAGGATGACAATGACTTCAGGTGGAGGAGGATGTAAGGACCTACGGTCCGTGTGACGGGCAAGACACACATCCGGTGCGAATGACAAGCTATGGCTAAGGCAAATGTGAGAACGATGGAATAATGCACGTGGAAGGACTTGGCTAGGTGAGTTTATACTGTGGGAACGAGTTGGCACATCACCCATGGGTCGACCTCATAGACTTTCGATGTGGGTGAAGTTTGGTTGGAGATCCCGTGTGATGGGCGAGCCGACCAACGAAGTTGAAAGAATTGGCAAGTAAGGAGGGTGGCGGTTCAACGAGTTGGATGAGTCGGCCGGGTGGCACGACTCGCCCACCTGCCCATATATATGGATGGCACAGTTGGGGAGAAAAGGCAAGAAATTCAACACAACAAACAAGAATTTGGACGAGTCTTGGATGAGCTCGAGGTGTGCAAAGGTGCAGGCAAACGTGGAGGAGAAGCTTTAAGGCATAGGTCACACGAAGGCGTATGCGCTCGCCTGCTGGGTAGACTGCATGAGCTGCACGAGGTTGAATAGTTCGGTTGGTAGGGAGGTCGCACGAAGGCATGCCTGCCTACAGTAGGCAACACGGGTGGAGGGCCGCACAAAGGCGCGCCCACCCACAGTTGTAACATGGGTGGAGGGTTGCACGAAGGCGCAACTGCCCGTCGGTTGGCAATATGGGTGGAGGATGCATGAAGGCGCCCGCCCGTCGGTTAAGTGTGTGGGTGGAGGGCTACATGAAGGTGCCTGCTCGCCGGGTTGTGTGCACGGGTGGAGGTTGCATGAAGGCACCCTCCCGTTGGTTGGCAAACTTGGGTGGAGGGTGAACGAAGGTGCTCGTCCGATAGTGCAAAGGCGAGACGATGAACTCGGGGAGGGGTGAAACGTAGGTGCCTAACCACGGTTGGTATCCGTGTGAGGCTGCACGAAGGTGTTGCCAGGTGGAAAATTTGGCTAAGTGTGGAATGTAAGAGTGATCACCGTGCAAGGTGTGCACAAGGTGGGTAACTTGTTGGCAAGACACGAAGCCAGACTTTTTGCTAAGTATGAAACTTGGGGTTTCCAAGGTATACTTGTAAAATTGTAAAAGTTGTAAATATATTGAAATCAGGCAGACCCATTGTTCAGGGAGTTGTCCCTCCCTTTACACTGTTGCAATTGTGTTCTTTATGTATAATTGATGTAGATAATGAATGTGTATGGGTGTTCATTAGTATAAAGACTAATAATAATACTTGGTGAAGAAAAATAAACTAAGTATCGAATGTTAAGGCGTAGTCCATGAACATAAGTATTGGTGGAAAGAAAGTGTTCGGTGGTGCCGCACCTCGCTATAAGCGGTTGAAAGACTATTGCAGGTGTAGGGGCGTGATACCTCACCTCCCCCTCCTGCCCCTCTCCCCTCCCTGCTCGACCCTCTCTCCCCGGCCCCGACTCCTCCCCCCTCAGGGCTCCCTCCTCTACCCCAAATCCCTCACCCTTGAACCTCCCCTTCCCTCCCGCTAGCCGACCCCTTACCTCCCCCCAAGGGTTATGAAACAAGCGCTCGGACACCCACTCACCACCCTCTCCTCCCCGCCCGGGCCCCCAATCAGCGGCCAAGAGGCCGCTGGCTGGGGGCTCGAGTGGGTAGGGGAGGGCTACGCGCCACGTCAAGCATTGCATCAGTGATGGCGATGCCCAATGTGCCTTCTTACATGGCATCGAATCACGTCGAGTTGGGATTATGAAGTCGGCAACCACTGATCTTGCTCCGCACGACATCTGGGTGAACTATGTTTCACCTGCAGGCGTGTCGATGCTCATGTTGATTAACTCTATGAAGAAGAGCTTCCTGTCCTTTGACAAACAATGCGTGGAAGAGATGTTGGAGACGACGATGGAGCTGAAGGGTGTCACTCTGGAAGCCATTGATGTTGCCAACTCCGCCCTCCTTCTTTGCAGTGACGACACCTGTTACATTAGCGGCCATAATCTTGTAATCGATGGGCCATTCACATCTTGCAAAGCCTTCTCCACATGCAAATTCAATGGGTTTTCTTCCCATCAAATCCTTCTTTGATCAGTTCGCAACAGCGAGATCAAAATTTTGTGAATTTAAAGTCGTTGGAAATGTGTAGTTGATTGTTGAATTTTAATTTGCATTCACTCGAATTGTGAGATATAAATAGATTTAATTATCCTTAAATTAAATTAGACATTTTAATATAAAATTCCAGTTTTAGATACTAAATTACTTTTTCATTAAATTCTTAACATTTTTATGGCAAAAGATATAAATTATAGTTTTAGATAGAAATTATGAGGTTACAGTTTGAGATCAAAAGATTGAGGTTACAGTTTGAGATCAAAAGATTTATGAGGTCATGAACAGACCAGAGCAAATGCCTCCCGTAGAATATGTTATGGGTTTCAGAACATCTACAAAGGGGAAGGCAAAGAATCCATCAGATTATGGAAAAATAAAGGAAAAAAGTAGAATGTGTTATAGGTTTCAGAACATCTACGAAGCGGAAGGCAAATAATCCATCAGATTATGAAAAAATAAAGGAAAAAAGTAGAATATGCTACAGGTTTCAGAACATCTACGAAGGGGAATGCAAAGAATCCATCAGATTATGGAAAAATAAAGGAAACATGCATTGCTATGTAAGTGTGATGATTTTAAATACATGAAATTTCCAGAGTTTGTATGATAATTTTAAGGGAGAAGTTTAATCATTTTGTTTTATCTTTTTTTTCAATGGTCAAGCTATGTAATTGTGAATGCATTCTAATTTTTCTAAATTTTTAAAATATCATCATCATCATATATATTTGAGTTTAATATATAAAAAACCATTACATTGTATTTTT
>APFE030580686.1:17071-35876 GCA_000404065.3 Pinus taeda
TATATATTTTTTATATTTAATTTTTTTGCCATGTTTTTTATGTTTTATTACTTCTTATTATTTTTCATTTTTATTTTCAGTATTTGAATTTTTGTTTTCTTATGTATCTTTCACACACACACACACACACACACACACACACACATATATATATATAGGGTCCGTGTCGATGCTTGTATAGCAACCTGATCCCATTATGTGGAATTTGATAGTTGATTTTAAATTTTTCATTATAATGAATCGAATCTGCCCCACAATGTGTTAATTTCATGGTTGGTATTTAAGTTTTCATTATAATGGGTTGGGCTCATTTACATTGCTTGTCAATTTGATAGTTGATTTTTATTTTTTTTTGCAATGTCTCAAGTTGTCTTAGCCTAAGATTTTGAAATCGCTATACATTTAACATTTAAAAAAAAAACTCTTGGTATAATAACTCTTTCATTTAGGTGTTCATTTTTAAAGTTTATTTAGTCATAAAATTTTTCCATAATGTTATGCTTGAAATATTTTGAAAAATTGAGATTTTTTTGTAGTCTTAATCTTTGGTTTTAATTGCATGGTTGAAAAATTGTTAAGATTTTAATGTTTTTCTAAGTCATTATATTTTATCTTTAGTGCTATGGTCAAAAAATACAATTTCAAGGCGTTTTAGAGTTAAGATATTTTATCTTTAACAACATGGATGGAAATATTTGGAATTATCAGACATGATATTTTATCTTTAACATCATGTCTGAGAATTGTTGGAATTTTATAGTTTTTCAAAGTCCGGAAATTTTCTCTTTAACTCCATTACTAAAAAAATGTAAAAATTGTAAACCAATTTTTATTTTTTTTTTATTCCAAAATAAACAATTTTTTTAAGGGTGTTTTTTCCATCCATTAAAAAAAAAGGGTTTTTACTTCCATTTAGAAAACATGTTGAAAATTTACCCTAAAAAAAACATCGTTTTGGAATAAACAATTTTCATTTTTGGGTTGTTTTTTCATGTTTTTTGGGGGGTTTTTGGGCTCGAGTGCCTGTTTTGAGGTAATAGTTCTCGTTTCATCCGTAACTATGTTACTCCCCAATAAAGTATTGAATGCTTTGGCATTTGTTTCACATAACCTCGTACCTGCTGTATCCGCAGGTATTGCTCTTGGAAATTGGTATCCTCCTTCCACAATTTCCTAAACATAGGCTCCAAGTGACTGAAGATAGGCTCTGGTTCTTATTTTCCAATATACGAAGTTGTTCCCATTGAAGATTAGTGGTATGATAGATCCCATGCCTTCGTGATTGCTCATCTTAAAAGATCTCCCTTCAAGCGATCAAGCTTCTTCTAAAGAACTTGCTCTGATACCAATTGTTGGAAATAAGACTGAGAGGGGGAGGGGAGGGGGGTGGAGGTGAATCAATATTTACAATTCAACAATAATATTTCATTTCCCAATCATATTTATATACACTACTTCATTGAAGTGGACTTGTGTGTGTACGCTATTATTAAAGAAACCAACATATACCTAGAGAACTTATGATTTAGTTAATTTATCATGTGTTGATTTTTAATTAGTGCATCGGTATCTTATTATATAGTAACTATGTGCAGTAATAAAAGAATAAACTATCACACATAAGAAACGCACATGAACACCAAGATTTAAGGCGAGAACACAATGCGGGAGAAAAACCACCTGCTGTTGTTGTCTCTATCTTCCTCATATAAAGAAAATTGGTTTACAATCTTGTATTGGTGCTGACTCATACTAGTACGTAGGCACCCACCTTCAGAAGGCTACAACCTTATCTCGTTTTCTAGCTTCTACTGAAAGGGAGCTATAACCCCCTAGCTCTTGTACTAACCGATATCTTTACTAGTACGTAGGCGCCGAGCTACAAAATACTACAACATTCTCTCTTCCTCCAGGGACCATGTTTCATAAATATTTAGATTGGATGCTCTTGGTACACAACAACACAATATGAAGGCCTCGTTTCATCAATTTTTCACACTGGACCCATTAGAAACTTTGAAGCTCAAAATCTATAATAATAACTGCATCAACTAACAACCAATCAATTTGAATAGTCAGATCATTGTCACCAAAACACTGTGCTGAACACAAAAACCTGCATCATCATTCAGAACCAGCTGCAACCTCAAAAATCACACATCAGAATGTATAAGCTACTTTAACGAACCCAACCTGCATGTATACGCTACTTCCTGTAACAAAACCTGCGTATACCTCCAAACTACTAAATCATACAAACTTCTGAATCAAATTTGTACCAACCAGTAATACTCTGAACATCTATTGTCAATTTAAAGAGATCCAGATAGTCAATAGCAAAGATAACCCTTCTCACTTAATCAATCAAGCAATCAGACACAAAATCCTTATGCATTCAGTTTTACTTTCAGATCTAAGAATACTTCAATAACAGACAACAACAAAACAACATCACTGATTAGATAGATCAGTGATTTATGAACAACATGCTTTTCTTTTGCATATGCTACTTGGAAGAGTCGAAACTACATGTATGCGTGCCTTTACCAAGGCAAACCAACGTATAGATATGCAAATATTAAATTACAACTTTGGTGCTATTCTAGACTTCAGACATACCTAGATCATGATATTTAAATAATAAAACATGCATAAGTAATCAAATCTAGCCCAACCAATATCAGATCATACAATGATAAGTCATTTCAAGTCTCATTATCTTGATCCAACATTGTATCCAAGGTGCAAAAAATATTTCAAATCATATCATAATCATAGCCTCTGCAACATAAAATATGCTTCAGATAGTTTTTGGCCTTCCTCAATACCTCGAACCAAAAACAATGCTTAGAGTCTGTGGTATTCTTGGACAGAATCAAATAACCATTACTCACTCAATATTGTGGGCTAATACCATGGTATTGACCCTTGGTATTCTTTAATCCTAATTTTCCTTGATTTTCCAAACTATACGTGCTTTTCCTCTTGTGAAAGTGCGTGCATACGTATGCACTTTTTTTTTTTTTTTTTTTTTTTAATGTGAACCAACGTGTATACGCTACTTGGATAAGGTGAACCTATGTATACAACTTAAACTAACTTAAAACATCCTTTTTCTTCAACTTCTTGATTCTGATATGTAGTCCTTTGTTCCAACTTCATGTTATTTTGTACAATTGCCCTGTTACCTCTGAATGGACCTGTTGTAATGTGAGTTTCCCTTTATCAAATCTAAACTGTCCAGAGTGAGTTTCCATCATGGAAAACACCTGTATCATAATGCCAACAGTGTACAATATGACAGGGAGTTGGGACAACCATCACATTGATTTAAACAATTATTTTTTTCGTTTTCCAATCAATACATACAAGGACTCTTAATAAATATGTTACAATCTAAAATAACTAGAGCTTTACCGGTAGGTTTTCCGTTTTTTTTTTTTTTAATTTTCTAAAAGAATATTGTTGATGCATTTCAAAAATAGATTGTGGTATGTTGATATTAAGCTTAGGTGGGACATAGACTAAAAATTGAGTATCGACCAAAACTTAAAACCATGTTTCTTTTTTAAAATGAGACTAAACTTAGAACATATTTAATCAAGTAGTGTGCCCAGATTCAATGTGTGAACCTCATTTTGATACCATGAGTAAGGTCTTACATGTAACCCCAATTTTCTACTTAATGTTTTTTAATACAACTATAAAATGTAATTAAAGAAAATTTACAACTTCAATGTTCAATGTACACCATCAAAATTTAATTCTACAATAATTTACAAAATAATAACACATGTAATAAAATAAAGATTGATCAAGTGTTTTAAATTCCAATCTACAATATTGTACACCAAAAGGAAACTATTCCAAGGAGGCTTCAAATATTGCATTGATAATTGCAATTTACTACAACATCCATTTTGTCAACATTCAAGTTATACATTTACCAAATAATCCATAAAACAAATAGCAAGAGTTGATGTCCACCCAATATTTTGCTCATTGTGGCTTCACCGATCAATATTTTGCAATTACCATCATGCTTGATCTAAGTTGCTGACTCACTCAGTTGTCCACCCTATCAACACCAAGATACTCTTCTTCCCTATCTTCCACCACCCACCCCCGAGTTGCAATGGGATTATATGCAGGTGGAGATAATAACGCTAGCCAATAGGAATTTGGGCCATAGCCCTCATCTCTTTAGTTCAAAAATTCCTATCTACCACACTATCAACAATGCTTAAGACCATAATTTCTCAACAAAATCATGAGTTTTCACTAGAAAATCTAAAATGTTGTTATGACACCCATCCAACTATAGAGAGCTCACAATTCCCCTTCCATATGAATGTGTTCTTTTTATAGATCTTTTTTGGTGAAGATTAGACGTGACACTTTTTTCTCATGCAAAATAACTAATTATTAAATTCCATAAATTGGATTATTCACCCAGCCTATCCATAATTTCACTCAAATGCAATTTCCTATTGCTTTATTTAAACTAAAGATTTTGTCTCACCCAAGAGTCACATGTTCCTAAATTTTCTCCCAGATGTTCCCTTATGCCCTTTTTCCCTACACTTTTTCTATTTGTTTTAGTTAACTCTTTGTTACCTACTAAGAGTTCTAGTTAGTTGTAGTGATTTTCTTAAAGTTTTCCTCTTCAACTTTAGTTATCTTTTCAGGATTTTCTCAATTAAAAGAGGTTCTCTGGATTTTAATTTCTTAGAATTTCTTATTTAAACACATGTAATATGGAGCGTTATAATTGTATTGAGAAGTTATTGCAACTAAGATGAAATGAGTACTACAATATTTAAAAGATGGAAATCACAAGTTGGCCTTAAATCACAGATCTTGATTACACACATTATCAAGATGTGCAAAACATAATTTTAGAAATATAATTGTTTCAACAATTCAAATATAAATGAAAAACATGATCAAGCCTTGCAAAAGATCGATTTTAAAGTTTTATTTGCACATCATTTTGCATTGGAATCTAGGAGAAAGCATAAAGCCTATATGTAGCCATTTTGTAAGATTGACGAGAAGCTAATCTAAGCATAACAAAGATAACAAGTGTAAGTAAAGAGAAATAATTTGTAGAGTACATAATCCACAAAGCTTTTCCTCAATCTTGATTTGCAATAAATATTCTGAAATAAATAGGATGGAAGTCAAATATTTGAGTTGGCTGCTATTGGATCGCTCCTATCCATCCAATTTGATTCTATAGTATATCTGAAATGTGCAATCAAGATAAGAATTGATGTTGCTGGAGAGTTGGTGAAAGCTTTGAGTGTGTCCATATCAATAAAATGATCAAGGAAACACATTCGTAATGTTTGCAACAATATTATGACTTCTAAACCTTATATGTTTTTATGTTTGATAGGGAAGATCACGTGGAAGATGAGAATGAAAAAGTTGTAAATGCTGCAAAACTGTTAGGTTGCAAATTTTAGAGTTTAATATGACAATATTATCAAACCACGAGATCAATGTTGTAAATGAGGAAATTGTGCAATGTTTTAATTGTTTCAAGCTATGGAGCCAAAAGTTGCATTAGAAAAAATATACGTAAATTCATATGACTCGCTAATAGAACACGGGTGGAACTACTTGCAAATCAATTCCAAACACCAAAATTATAGAGGCCGGAGTTGGTGATGGGACTTGCTTTCATATTTCTTATATCCTCCTACATTATGGGCATATGGGTGATGCCTCCAAAGATTTGAACATGGGTGGAACTACTTACAAATCGATTCCAAACACCAAAACTCTAGAGGAAAGAGTTGGTGATGGGACTTGCTTTCATATTTCTTGTATTCTCCTACACTATGAGTGAGAAGAGGATGATTGAGAAGGTTTTTGGATTGAGGACGATTTCAAAAAGAAAATAACATGAAGTTGTAGAGACCATTCTAGAGAAAGACATATTACTATTTCCTCTAATGTTTGCCACACAAACCTAATGTAACCATAAATTGTCATTTTCCCACCACCATAGTACTGTTGTGATAGCTCGTTTTTTAGTAACATATTCAAAATGAGAGGAGAAGGTATAAAGTATAGCTTGATAGTTACTCATTCTCAGAAGCCTTCCCGTAGAGTTTATCAATATCCCATATGTAGCAGGGGTTAGTTGCTGAACTTTTTAATCTTATTGTTGAATTGAATAAAGAACTCGAGAATTGGTCTTATGATTATATCTAGAGACATAAAATATGAGAATTTTTTAGGTTTCCCATATCTACTTATAAGGCAAGACACTCGTTAACGAAGCAACACAACTTAAATGTGTGAGAACATTATTATTACAAAATTAAAGCATCATCGCTGTAGGTTTTAACCCCATACATAAATTACTTGCATACGAATTCTAAACATAGAAAATAAACAATGGCGAGAGAATAACACATAAAACAAATATACACAAAGATTTTCCCCTGGATCCCAAAACTAGGACTACCAAATTGATTTTTCATTATGTTCCTTTCAATGTTACAATACATATATATACATGTCGGAGCATCTAATACCATGGACCGAAAACCATCACATCCAAAATCATGTGCAAAAACCATGCGCAAAACCATAGGTAGGTTTACCCACCTAATATAGGGTCCAAATTGTTTTTCCTTGGGGTGCTACCTTGGACCCCGTAGAGGGGGGCTAACCACCCCCCTCAAACCCCCCTACAGGGGGGGATGCTGCCCCCCTTGTGACCCCTCTGCTGCGCAAATGACGCAACGAAGAAGGGGCTCACCCCCCCTCTAACCCCCTGATTAACTAGGTGGGCTAGTCGTGGAAAGAATATAACACAACCTAAAAAACACTATTAACTATCATGAAACAATCACAATATAAATTTTCGCCATTGGATTTGCATCTACAATCTTCAATTCATGACCATGTGCATGGATATATAAGAAACAAAAAAATAAAAAAGATATTGTGCCCGAACAATGAAATATATAAACCATTTATTGATTATGAATCTCAATGTGTTTGAATTGATTTTTTTAAGGTGTCTGAGTGGGCTGAGTGAGTTGACATCTCAACTTCCACAATTGTAAGTTCACTATCTCTATATTGAAGTTTCCGTCCCAAACTATTGAATTATTATCATTTAAGAGTACATAACAATTTGAAAATGTACAATGGTATATTATTTCCCTATATTGAGTCAGGATGATATATCTACATATCAAATTAGCAATTTATATTTTGTAGCTTTTATAATTTCTATTTTGATTTGAAAATAATATATAAAAATATCAAGAAAATCAACAAGGGAAATGTTGCTACTTTTGTTTTAGTAAAAGCCTCAAAGGTAATGACAACTTCTTCTAGGTGTCATGATTACATTTTTTTAGCATAGCCACCCACTTAACTACCATTCATTGTCACAGTTACTCAACTTTTTTTTACAAGGGAAAAATATCAATAAAATCAACAAGGGAAACATTGTTGCTTAGATTTTAGTAAAATCCCCAAACATAATGGCAACTTTGGCTAGATGTTTTTGTTTTTTTGTTTGTAATTTTGTAATTTTTTAAATTTTATTATTTTAATTAATTTTTTTTTTTTGACAAATGACTTTAAAAACACATAAAAATTCTCAACAACCAGGCAATAAAAAAAACAAAATTTGATTTCTAAAAAAGTTAGAAAATAATTTTTAATTTTTAGAAATTTATCTTAATATGAATTTTTGAAAAACATTATGAAAAATTTGTAAGTTTTATTGGTTTTAATGGATGTCAAATATTTTTGACCAAAAAAGAAAAACAATTTAACACTCCTTCGACAAGTATAATAATTCAAATCTTACACATATCTATTTAGATTTTAGTTCACTTATATTCATATCAAATTAGCTTTATATCATTCCCCTTTTTAAATATGATATCTTGTAATTAATTTTGTATCTATTATTCACTTATCTCTAACTTAGTTTAATCCTCTTTTAGGGATTAGTTTACTAACATTAGTCAAACCAATTGTTTCAGTTATTATGTTTTCACATTTTAGTTTAGTTTTTTAGTTTTCACTTCAATAAAATATAGTTTATCTTGATATCTACTAACATATCAATCCTTAAATGCTTATGAATTAACCAAATCATAGATTGCTTTATCCTCCATCTAGTGCAAAGGGTTCCAACTCTTGTTCCCTTCAAGAAACTCATGTTCCAAGGGTGTCACAGGTTTCCCTTCAAACACCTATGGTCTGAACAAGGGAAAGGATACTAGTGGAATGGAAATCCAATATCCTTCTCATTGCCTTTGTTGATATTTCCATGGTGACTGAGGATCAAAATTCCCCTTGATTCGCTCCCCTTAGTAGTACTCGTGAGTGACCATATTCATGGTTCGTTACTCATGGAATCATGCAGCTCCAAGAATAAGTATCCATGTAATCCATCCTGAGCCAGGGCTAAAGTGCTAGTAGGTATGATTAGGGACATTAAACATACCCTTCTAAATATATCTAGTCTCCTTCTCCTACAACCCCACTACCCATATGTAGGTCAACAAGTCAACACTCATCAAATCCTGCAAAATTGTGAAGACATCCATCAATGTAATCCATATATATATATATATATATATATATATATATATATATATATGTATGTATGTATGTATGTATGTATGTATGTATGTATATGTATGTGTGTGTGTGTGTGTGTGTGTGTGTGTGGTGTGTGTGTGTGTGTGTGTGTGTACTCACTCTTTCCCTCAATGTTAACTACCCAAAACATAAATACACAAATCATAATGTGACTCAAACTGTCATTGTATGAGTTGTGTTCATAATCCTATTTTCCTACCACACTTAAGAAACAATTAGTAAAAGTCTATACAAATGATATAATTACCATCTAGTAAGAATCATAATAATAACATATAAAGGTCATAATAAACATTGTCATCATCATAATGAAGGTAAAATATAATAATATCTTGAATACATGTCTCCTCAAAATATATAAAAATATGGATCATCATATTGATTTCCTTGAAGAATAATGTATAAGTCAAATGGTGTCTCAAGGTCAACATAATGTAAATCTAATATAAACTAGCTCATATCAACTAGAGCGAGGAACTACATTTTCCAACTTGTTTGTGTTTCCCTTCATGTAATTAATGATTAAATGAAGTTTCTTTAAGAACCTCATCCACTTGTAGTGTTTGGTAGACTGTAACTTACTCTAGGCTTGCAAGTACTATATCAACTAGTGATATATGTGGATTATGGTTTCCTTTCCCATTAGATAATGTTTTCATTTTTTGATGACTTGTACAAGGGCATAGAGTTCCTTGTCATAGGTATGGTGGTTAATATTTTCTCCATGAAATACTTTTGAATGGTAGCATATAGACCTTCCTCCTTGTCTAAAGATCTCTCCCATGGAATACCCACTCGGAGTTGTCTCTACTTCAAAGTGATGGTGCAAGTTTGGTAACTCAAGTTAACATGTTAAAAACCTTATGCTAATCCTCCCCCCATTGGAAGCTCTTACCACTCATTGCTATGGCATATAGTATTGTAGCTAATATTGAAAATGAAGTTATGAATTTCCTCAAGTACTATGCTACCTTAAAAAATTTCTTAACCTTAGAAACATTTATAGGCACCAACCATTTCATGATGACCTCCATATTCAAAAGATCTATCTTAAGCTCCTCTCCACCAATTACACTGCTTGAATACACTAAGGGCTATTGTGCAAACTCACATTTCTTAATATTTTTCAGTCGTTGGTGATTCTTCAAAGTCTTTAGCACCTACATCAAGTGTGAGATGTGCTCCTCAGGTACATCATTGTAAACCAATATATCATCCATAAACAATATCAAATGAATCTAGATAAGGGTGCAGTACATCATTCATTAGTCTCATGAATGTAGCTAGTGCATTTCAAGACTAAATGGCATGAATAAAATTTTATTTGTATGGAACAGTGAGGCTACTTTGCCATTTATTATCTATCTTAAAGGATGCCATATCTTCTACACCAACATTGGAAAAATATGATTTTGATTAGACATTAACAATAGAATGTGATGCATTGGGACAAGGAATTGGAGTGGTATTGAAAGAAAAACGTATAACATTGGCTTTAGAAAAAAATTCAAGGGAAAAGATTTGGTGAAATATACATATGAAAAATAAATGGAAGCTATTTTACATGCAAGAAAAAATGGTGACTATATCTCATTTGGAGGCATTTTAAAGTCAAGATAGACCAAGTTAGTCTGAAATCCTATTTTAAACAAATATTGACAATAGATGAGCAACAAAAAATGGGTAGAAAAATGCAGAGATTTGATTTCAAAATAATCTACAAAAAGGGGAAGGATAATGTAGCAATAAATGATCTGTCTAGAATAGAAGAAGCATCGAGTTTATATTCAATTACATCTTCTATTATTGTGTGGCTAGAAGAAGCTCACCATGAATGGAAAAATGCCAATGGAAATAAATAAATAATATAAAGGAATGGGTGGAATCTATGGAACATTAAGACGGGAAGGGAGATGACCTATGGTAAAAGTGTAGAATATTTTTATTACCTCTATCAAAGTTGACAAATATTGAGGGATTCCCATGACCCTTTGATAGAAATACATGCGAGGTTCCTTAAAACATATCAGATGGTCAAAAAATGATTTTTTCAGGGGAAGGAATGAAGAAATGTGTTTAAAAATTTATAAGAAAATGTCATGCCTACCAAATATTAAATAAAGGAGAGAACATAAAATATCTAGGGTTACTTCATACGTTACACATGTCTAATCAAAGATGGGAATATATATCAATGTACTTCATTTCAAGGTTACCAAAATCCAAAGGTGAGGATGATATTTTTGTGGTCATTGATAAACAGAAAATACGCAATTTCTACAAAATTTAAAGTACATGTACAACAAGCCAAGTTCTAGAAGTAACCATGAAGGATTTTCATAGAATTAATGGTTTTACTAAAGTAATAATAGTTTACATTGATCCAAAATTCATATGAAATTTTTGGAAATATTTATGGAAGACGAGTGAAACACCACTAGCCGCGAATTCAACGTATCATCCACAAATAGATGGTTAAACAAAAAGAGTTAACAAATATTTTGAGATATATCTATAATGTTATTCTTGATATAAGTGAATCTTAATGGATGAAGTGGCTTGATATAGCATAATCATGGTATCATATTTCCTATCACACACTAAAATGTCCCTATTTGAGGTCCTTTATGGATATCTAGCTTTGGTAGTATGTCATACCTTTTACAAGATAATTTCAAAGTATAGGAAATATCTTCACACATGGAGAATACGAAAGAAACATTGAAAATTATTAAGTAAAACCTTTAAATGGTTTAATATAAGATGAAACAAAAAATAAAAAAACATCAAAGTGAAAGACAATTTGAGGAGGGTGATTGGTATTTTTGAGACTACAACCTTATACACAACCCACACTCAAGAAAATGAAAAATCACAAATTATATCCAAAGTTTTTGATCCCTACAAGATTATTTATGGGATTAGAGTAGTGTATGAGTTAGATTTTTCATCTTCTCACATAAATATGTATTTTCATGTATCTTTCATAAAAAAGGTTTTGGGACAAACTATGCTAATGCAAATGGAACTCTAGAATTATATGAAGAAGGGAAGTTGATTATTGAACTATAACAAGTTATAAATCAACATTCTCTATCTATTTCAAATAAAACCACTATGGAGTAGCTATTCAAGAGGAAAAATACGCCTCTAGAAGAAGTTACATCGGAAAATAAGTAATTCGTAAAGAAACACCCTCATTTACAAGCATAGAGGGAATTTTTTTTTTAAAATATGGGGGCTATGTTCAAGACCTAATAAGCATTCATTATTAGTTTATTTTTTATGGTTACATAAGCCTAGTGGTATGCTACATATGTCACTTTACCTCCTATTTATAATAAAGGATATTCGTTTGTACATGCATCATATCTTGTCTTGTACATTGGACTCTTTGTTAGGTCCCTATACTACTAGTGTAACCCCTTATTGTTATTGGTACAACCCCCTTATTATATTTTTGTGCCTATATAGTCCCCATATTGTTATTATTGTGCCCCATAGAAGCCCACTATTGTTATTATTGTGTTCTTACATTATTATTATTATGTCAGCTCTTGATTATTTTATTGACCCCAAGTTAGACTTCTATATATTAGAAATGAGGTCTATCATTGTATCATCCAAGAATTGTTCATTTGTGTAATGTAAAGGAGGTTGCCCCCTCGAAGAGGCTTATTTCTAAGGTGTTTATCTATATTTTCTATCTTTTTGTGAGCTGGTTTCATAACATTTGGGATTAGAGCTTTGGATTCTAGGGTTTCACTACTCCAAACAAGTCAACGTGGTATTTTCGCTATAACTATTTTTCTGCGATATTTCATAAGCTAAAAAAAACCCATTTGAGACGAAATCTCGCTGAACCTTGTGTTTGAATTTCAGATCATGTCTCACTATATTTTAGGATATATGATATGAGGAAGTTAGAGTTTTTGCAAGCTCTAGAATTTCATCTAAAACAGGTCATCGTGGAATTTTCGCTATAACTGTTTCCCTACAAAGTTTGAAAACCTAAACAAAAAACCCATTTGAGAAGAAATTGGTCTGAACCTCGGGTCCAAATTTCAAATTTTGTCTCACTATATTTTCAGACATATGATTTGAGGAATTTAGGTTTTTTACAGACTCCCAAATTACATCCTAAACAGGTGACCTTGGGAAAATCGTTATAACGTTCTCTCTGAGCATCAAATTGAAATTTCCTAAAAAGTTATAGAAAGAGGATGGATTGTGTTTTGTTTGGGTATAATTTTTAGAACCTAAGGTTAAAATAGTGACACATGGCACGTTTGTTGGAAATAATATTGAGAGGGGGGGTGAATCAGTATTATCAAATTCTTTTCAATATATCTTCCAGATTTATACTTTAATTTATTCTTCAGATATTGATCATTAGTTTGTATGTCAGTACCATATAATAATGAGAAAGAACAGGAAAAACAGATAATCACACCAAAGAACACCAGATATAAGGTGGAAACCCAATGTGGGTGAAAACCACCTGCTACAATATGTCTCTATCTTCTTCCAATTAGAAACTTCTTTTACAATGATTTTGTACTGGTGCAGTCCTTTGCCAGTACGCAGGCTACAACCTGCAGAGAGCTACAACCCTCTCTCATTTTCCAGCTTCTCCTGTACGGGAGCTACAACCCCCTAGCTCTTGTACTAGCTAAGATACTAGTATGTAGGTGCTGACCTACAGAAGGCTACTACCTTCTCTTTCTTCTAGGGACCACGTTTCATAAATTTTCAAACTGGATTCAAAACATCAAGTACATGTGCATCACCCAATCTCTTTTAAACAATTAACTTCTCAGAATGCAGTAACCAGAAAATATCAACAGTAACCAGCCACCAATTTAAACCCAGATCTCTGCAGAAACAGGTAAAATACAGCTAAAATATATTTCAAGAAAAAGGTCTGCAACTTCACCGAAGGAAACCTGCGGATATCCGCACTTCTTCCGTGAAGAGACTGCACGCTCTGTACCTGCTCCGCTGATTCAACTGCACACCTCCGCACCTATACCTTATGCTGCGCTGCGTTCCTTTGCACCTGCGCCTTCTGCTGCGCTGCGTTCCTCCACACCTGCGCTACATTCCTCCGCACCTGCGCTGCGTTCCTCCGCACCTGCGCCTTCTGCTGTGCTGCATTCCTCTGCACCTGCACCTTCTGCTGCGCTGCGTTCCTCCGCACGTTAGCTTTGGATCGCCTGCAGACCTCTGTATAGAGCCAAATTCTCAGTCCACCAATGTGCCACAGACTGTCAGATCCACAGATCTGAACATGCGCCCAAGAGATCACGACCTATCAACAGATCTGCCTTACACTTTTCAGATTTCACCTTCATATAGATCTAGCTTTTTAAACCGATTACCCAAAATTTCAAATCTTAAGATATTCAAATTTCACTTGTACATAGCCAAATGATCTCCATTCCTTTTTATAGGCAAGCTCTTACTCAAACCATGGATCAAAACCATAGAAAACCAAAACAAGGGATCCAAACCCTGGGTTTAATATTTTAGATTCCAAAACCACGGACCAAGACCATAGGATCAAAAATGTCGGACTAAATACCATGGACCAAACATAAGAAATCCCACGTGTGCGTGCTTCTCTGCATTGGAGTGACTGAACTGGGGTTCGCACCTTCTGAACGGAGCACCTGCGGGTATGTTCGCACTTCTTGGTCGGAGAACCTGCGGGTCCGCGGCTTCTCTTAGGATCACCTGCAGGTATCTCATCTTTTATGATTTTGAGAGCCTGAAAAGATATCTGCCACTTGAGTGAGTTGCCATCAAGTACAACACCTGTGATAGAGTCATAATGCCAACAATCTCCCCCTTTGGACTTGATGGAAACCTCAAGGTCCTCAACATCATTCTCCCCCTCTGACATCAAGGGCAAAGGGTTATGCTCCCCCTGAGAACATATTTAAGTCTTTGCTCTGCTGATCATGCTCCCCCTGACTATAGACCAGATCTGCAAAAGAAGAATTTCTTCAAGAAGAACCATAATCCACCATACATCATGAATGACTGTGAAAGAGATAGAGACATATTAGCAGCAATATTCAGATCAAAATCCATGGTCTCCTTCTGAACATTCTTCTCCAAAATCTTCTACTATAATGCCAACAATGCATTATATATGCTCCCCCTGAACCTGTGCCATTTGATCTTCGACCTATCCATAAACAAGCAAATGTACGCGTATACCCCATATGAAACTCACGTACAACCAACAGTCTTTGAAACAGATGAGATTCAATAACAAGATGATGCATCAACTACTCCCAGCTTTGCCTGAGATATTCAAACGTTTCCCTAGGCAGAGGTTTGGTGAGAATATCAGCAAATTGTTCCTTAGAAGGAACATACTCCAATTTGACCTTTTTTGCCAACACTTGTTCCCGGAGAAAGTGATACTTGATCGGTATATGCTTGGTTTTTGAATGCATGACTGGGTTCTTTGAAATGCTGATTGCACTTGTATTATCACATAAGATGGAGATAGGTGGCGTACAAATGATTTGAAAATCCTGCAAGGTCTGCATCATCCAAAGAAGTTGAGTGCAACAAGATGCAACAACCACATATTCGGCTTCAGCTGTAGATAGAGCAATCGAACTCTGTTTCTTGCTGAACCAAGATACTAATCTGGAACCCATAAAGAATGCACCACCACTTGTGCTCTTTCTGTCATCCACACTTCTAGCCCAATTTGCGTCTGTATAAGCATGAAGAGTGAGATCTGTATTTCTAGGATACCATAAGCCATAGTTTTGAGTTCCTTGAAGATACTTGAAAATTATCTTCACTGCCTGAAGATGAGTCTCCTTTGGATTTGCTTGATATCTTCCAACTATTCCCACTGCATGAATGATGTCTGGTCTGGTACCTGTCAAATAAAGTAGACTTCCAATCATAGATCTATAGGTTGGCTGATGCAATGCTGCTGATTCATCATTTGCACTGAGGCTGCATCCTGTAACCATGGGGGTACATACTGGTTTTGCATCTTCCATGCCATATTTCTTCAGGATCTGTTTGAGATAATTGGTTTGAGACAAAAAAATACCGTCTTCATTTTGTTGGATTTGCAAACCAAGAAAATATGTCAGTTCTCCAAGCAAAGACATCTCGAATTCTTTCTACATCACCAAGGAAAAGCTTTGACTCATAACTTCTTCATTGCTACCAAAGATAATATCATGTACATACACAAAAAGTATTAGCAATTTGTCATTTTCAATTTTTATATAAAGATTGCTATCTGCTAATACTTTTGGAAAACCTTGTTGATGAAGATATTTGTCCAAGCAGTAGTACCAAGCCCTTGGAGCCTGTTTAAGACCATAGAGAGCCTTTTTTAGTCTGCATACAAGGTTTGGATCATTCCCAAGAATGAAACCATCTGGTTGCTCAATGTACACCTCTCCTTCTAAGTCTCCATTCAGAAAGGCTGATTTCATGTCCATTTGAAATACTTTGAACTTCTGAAAGCTTGAGAGAGCAAGGAACATTCAGATGGCCTCAAGTCTAGCAACGGGAGCAAAAGTTTCTAAAGTCTATTCCTTCTTGCTGCGCATACCTTTACAAACAAGTCTGGCCTTGTTTCTAATTACTTCTCCATTTTCATTCAATTTATTTTTGAAGACCCATTTTGTTCCGATAACATTCTTATCCTTTGGTCTAGGAACCAGTTCCCAAGTGTTGTTCCTTTCGATTGCTCAAGTTCTTCATCCATTGCCTTGACCCAACATTCATCTTTGCATGCCTCTCTTACATTTTGTGGTTCAATGGAGGAGAGTAATGCCAAATAACTTGAAGCTTCTGCAATTGTTCTTCTTGTTTGTACGCCTGCCTCCTTTTGCCCCAAGATTTGAGATTCTGGATTATTCTTTTGAACATACCTGGATGGAGTCTTATCTTCTATCCTTGTTTGTTCCTCTGGTGCCTCTTGAGGTTCTTCTTCATCTTCAGCCTGATTTGAAGGGTAGTCTTCGTCCTCTTCGATATTTTCATAATTTACTTGCCTAGGAATGTTTCTTTTTTCATCAACCACTACATCAATGCTGTCAACAATTCTTCCAAGTCTTTTATTGTAACACTTATATGCTTTTCTATGGGGAGAATATCCAAGGAGAATGCCTTCATCTGCTCTAGGTTCAAGTTTGCCAAGTTGTTCATCATTATTCTTAATATAGCATTTGCTTCCAAAAATTTTGAAATGCTTTACCGAAGGAATCTCACCATACCAGAGCTCATGAGGAGTTTGAGTGTTGTTCACTCAGACATTAGTTTTGTTGAGAATAACAACCGCAGCAAATGCAGCTTCACCCAGAAGGTTGCGGGAGTTCAAGACTCATCAAGCATAGCATGAGCCATTTGTTGAACCGTTCTATTCATCCTTTCCACCACTCCATTTCGCTGAGGAGTCCTAGCTGTAGAGAATTCCCTTCTTATTCCATGTTCTTCACAGAAATCGAAAAATTCATTGAGGTAAACTCCCACCTCTGTCAGACTTGAGCACTTAATTTGTGATCGGATTCGTTTTCAGCCAATGCTTTGAAAGATTTGAATTTTTTCAAATGCTTCGTCCTTGTGTTTCATAAGTCCCACCAAACCATCCTGAGAAGTCGTCAATGAATATATAAAGTATTCTTCTCCTTGAGGTGACCTTGTTCCTAAATGGACCACATACATCTGTATGGACTAGTTCAAGAGGCCTGTTGGCTGATCCTTCCTTCTCAGGGAAGTTGGTTCTAGTTTTCTTACCAAACTGACATGATTTGCATATGGTGTTGTCTGGAATTTTGATATTTGGAAGACCACGAACTGCCTGGTATTTGCATGCTTTCCTTATCTGTGAAAAGCTTAGATGCCCCAACCTCCTGCGCCATAACCAGTGTTCATCATCCTTGCTTAAATAACATTGTTGTTGTCCTTCTTCAAATATGTATAAATTATTTAGAGTTCTTCTGCCTTTGATCATTGTTTTTCCTGTATCAAGATCACGAACACTACATCCATTTGATCGAAATATTACCTCGGTTCCTTGATCGCACATCTGACTAACACTCAGAAGATTATGCTTCAAGCCATCAGCATACAACACATTTCCTGCTTTGACCTTTTCTTTCAACTGAGTAGTGCCTTTTCCTTTTATGACTGTAGGGGTATCATTTCCAAAAGAAACTTTCTTTCCTTTTTCTAAAACACTATATGATTCAAGTTTTTCTTTATCACCTGTCATATGCTTCGAACATCTGCCGTCGATGTATCATTGATTTTCCTGTCCTTCAGCATAAAAAGCTATCCCACATCTTTCTGGTTGTGGTTCCTTTATTCTCCATGTTCTGGTACTTGGGGCTTGTTCCTTTGTCTGCCAAAACCTGCTCCTACATTCAGAATCTTCATGACCAAAGTTGTACAAATAGAACATTCAATCTCATTTTCAAGGGTCGAAAAGTTGTTATAGGTCCTTTTCGTGATCCCAGTCATACTCCTTTGTTTTTGAGCTTCTCTAGTCATGATTGTTTTATAGGCAACACATTGAGCTGCTTTGTGGCCAAAGTTATGGCAAGAGAAACATTGGCCATTGAAGAAACTTCCGCGATTATCAAATCTATTTGCCAAATGATTGTAGTTTCTATTGTCATCCATTCTTGAGGCAAATTGAGAAGATTTTACCTGTGGCTGGTTGTAGCTTTTGTTCATCCTTAAGATGGATTGCTCCTAATTTACCTGGTAGTCTTTGTTGATCCTTGATGTAATTCGTCCCTGTTTTACCTGGTGATCTCCATTGGGCTTTTGCTCATTCCTCCTTGCTGCATTGATATAACTCTTTGAGGTGGATGCTTGAGATGCTTCTCCATTATACCCCAGACCTGTCTTGATTAGCGGAGAATGTTTTACATTGATAATCTCATCCAGAGTTTTAGATCCTTTAACAAATTTAAGATTAAGAGCCTTTGTTTTCTCAATTTCTTTTCTAAGGCCAACAATTTCACATTCTAACTTATCAAGAGATTTTTCTTTTTCATCAAGTTGGAATTGCAGAGTATCAATGATCACATTCTTTTCTTCTAAACATGTTTTGAGTCTAGAAATCTCTTCATAAAAGCCATCCATATCTATAGCATCC